>CM035408.1:48627415-48772415 GCA_020310875.1 Ceratopteris richardii
TAAATGATAAATCATGAGCCTTATAAGTTATATCCACATTGCAAATTGCAATTTACACCGTAAATGAGATAGTGATCAATGGCATTTCATTACATGAATGATGAAAAGTAAAAAATATACATGAAGCATGAATGTCCGTAGCTGATGGCACAAAAACCATATAGTAAGTGCCACGTGGCAATGTCATACAAAAAAACATAGAGTGAATCGTGATCACTATCAAAGTCTACAGTCTAGAGTATATTGTATCACTAAGCCATTGAAAATTGTCAACACTAGTCTATAATCTAAGATGAATCATGACTCCCCAATCTCATCCATGGAGTCATCATCTATGGAATCCTCATCAAATGTACTAGCCCATGATGATGTACTATCTGACTCTGAATGTCCAAACTGAGCTGGAAGCGTAGTGGCGTCTGGGCCAAAATCATCTCCGCCTCATTTCTCCATAGTGGACGAAGAATATGAGCAACTGCATGGATTGGTTTATGAAACCAATCCCATCGTCTCTGGACAAAGTCACATAACTCGTTCTTTCTATTACAAAAATTAAAAAACTTATGTATGCAATTATCAACAATCATACATGAATCATGATACATCATATTATATTTATATGATATATCATGTATGATGTATGAATAATGATATATATAACATAAAATATTAAACAAGTAGCAAATTGCAATAAACTTACTAGTCTCTGATAGTCCATCCACTCACTGGATGCAATCTTGTATACGGTTTATGTACTCGTATACAAGGCCAAGAGTGCTACCTTCCACGTCTGTAATGCGGAAGCACAGTGCATACAGGCTAGATAGAAGCTACCAATATCTCTCCCTTCACCCAAAGATCATCCTCTCCCACGATGAGTGATGAAAACTTTGTGAAGAGAGGATTCCCTGCTCAAACTTCCGATAATTTATACCATTCTTCTGCAACACATGTGCATAAAAGACCCTTCCTCCCTCTCAAGACTCTATCAACAACTATGTACATTTAACAAAAATGGAGGAGCGAGGGCAAAAAATATTTAAGACTTTTGGACGGCTAGTGACTAACTTCACTATGAATTTGGATTTATCTAAGATGGTTCTTACCCATGGAATCCCCCCTATGTCTTCCATGAGTAAATCTAAGCTATGTGATGCACAGGGTGATTTGATTTTGGAATCCATATCCTCAATCATACGCCCCATGGACACATAGTTAGACCCATTATCAGTCACAACTTGCACCACATTTTCACTCCCCACATCGTCAATGGCTTTTTGCACATGAGAAAATATGAATTGGCCGGTAATCACTGTTTCACGTGCATGTGCATGTATGGCACGTAAGAACATTGTGCCCTTGCATGAAAAAACAAGAATGTTGTAAACATTCCTCTTCCTCATGTCTAATCAGCCATCACATAGAATAGAGCAGCCATACTTTTCCCATGAGCCCCGTAATGTCAACATCTCTGTCTAAACTAATGTTTTTTGCTTGGAGAGCTCAGAGATACGTAAGACTTGTCCCGATGGATCCTCCCAAGGATACCCAATCCTACTCACAACTTTCATGGCCCTCTTCCATGCATGTGTATTTGCCACATGGAATGAAGAGCTTGATTATTTCTCGGGTTGCTTCATTCATTGATTGTTTTTGTAACCTCATACTTCCTTTCACAAATATAGTACTCTTTGGAATCTTGGGTCTAGGATCCTCAGAGACGCTCACCGAGCTAATGCTCTCAGTCCAGGGCCTTCCTTTTGGATACACTAAGGATATAATCAACGGCATCAATGGGATTAATTTTCTCTTCATTGCTATATGACAATGAAGATGAACCAATTGGCATCTTACCCACCCCTTCGCTCGATTGAAGCTGAGCTTTTAGCTCCTCAACAATCCTTGGAAGAATAGAAGTGCATTTTCCAATGCCTCCACCTTTTAAACCAAGGAGATGAGCTTTGATGCGAGATGCGGTGCCTGTGTAAATTCCCATGCAATATTTGCATTGCCATGTATTCTTGCCAAGCTCTTTCACATGACTTCAAATAACATTAGGAGTTCTTCCCATGATGATAAAGCTCAAGAGTGAAGGATAAAGATTGAAAAGAGTAGGCAGGCTGCAGCAGGCTGAAGTTTGAACTCTCCCTCTCTCAACTTTCAAGGGTGGGTCTCTCTCTCTCTCTCTCTCTCTCTCTCTCTCTCTCTCTCTCTCTCTCTCTCTCTCTCTCTCTCTCTCTCTCTCTCTCTCTCTCTCTCTCTCTCTCTCTCTCTCTCTCTCTCTCTCTCTCTCTCTCTCTCTCTCTCTCTCTCTCTCTCTCTCTCTCTCTCTCTCCCCTCTCTCTCTCTCTCTCTCTCTCTCTCTCTCTCTCTCTCTCTCCCCCCCTCTCTCTCTCCCCCTCCCCCTCCCCCTCCCCCCCCCCTCTCTCTCTCTCTCTCTCTCTCTCTCTCTCTCTCTCTCTCTCTCTCTCTCTCTCTCTCTCTCTCTCTCTCTCTCTCTCTCTCTCTCTCTCTCTCTCTCTCTCTCTCTCTCTCTCTCTCTCTCTCTCTCTCTCTCTCTCTCTCTCTCTCTCTCTCTCTCTCTCTCTCTCTCTCTCCCCCCCTCTCTCCCCCCCTCTCTCTCTCCCTCTCTCTCTCTCTCTCTCTCTCTCTCTCTCTCTCTCTCTCTCTCTCTCTCTCTCTCTCTCTCTCTCTCTCTCTCTCTCTCTCTCTCTCTCTCTCTCTCTCTCTCTCTCTCTCTCTCTCTCTCAAAATGTATGCATGCACAAGCTGGAGCAAAGGAGGCAAGAAGTTCGAATGAAGACCAGCAGCCCAAAACCGAAACCTAATTAAAAAAAAATTCAAAACAATTTTTTGAATAAAATCATCCCCATCCCTCACGACTACTTTTACGATTTTTTTCTTTTAATCGTGTTATTTCTTTTTGCTGTTTCAAGATATATTCATATATGTCTAGAGATATGCTATGTTGATCCATTACAAAAATCCACACACACACACACACATACATACATACATACATACATACATACACACACATACACACACACACATACACACACACACATACATACATACATACATACATACATACGTCACACATACATCCATACATACGTACGTGTGTGTGTATATATATATATATATATATATATATATATATATATATATATATATATATATATATATATATATATATATATATATATATATATATATATATATATAATGAAAAAAATAGTGCATATATAGTCAAGGCCTACAAAGTCATGATGTGGCTCAAGTGTCAAAAAAGGCTCCCCTTGCACAAGGTTCCTAAAAAAAGGCCTTACGATACCCCTTTAACAAGGATAAAGAGATGTTTCCTTCTATGAATATGAAGCATTAGTTAATCTTCGTATGCACTCAATAAAAGAAATCCCAAGCAAAATTTCCCTGAGGATATATGATTGGATTTCCATTTGAAGATTTACCTTATTTAGTTTGAGTGGAATTTTCAAAAATAATAATGATGTTTCTTTGTATGTGAAGACTATTAAATTTGAATGATATTATTGCTCTAGTATTGAAATTTTGAATGCATCAACTTTCGAGGGAAGAAAAAGGTATTTGCAACCAAATGAAGAAACAATATTGACTAGGCAAAAGATTACGTCTACTCTATAGATCCAATGCAATTTCTATAAGAATGGAAATTTCTTTTATTATTTCTTACAATGATAACATAGCTTTTTATGTCATTGACTGAAAAAGAAAATATCTTATGAATGTATGCTTGCAAAACTATACCAATCAGTCCTTTAATCTGCTATTTATAAATCATGTAACACTCTACTTTTTACTTCCAAATATCAAACACTTTTCATTTTTAAATATCATCTTAGCTTGAAAGCCATCTCCCCCTATCTCCACTTGCAAATGCATGGAGGTTAAAGTGCTGCTTGAACCTTATTCAAGGTTCGACTATCAAGATGTAAGCTGTTCAATACGAATCTACTTCAGCGTACTGTTGGGAATTGAACTCACAACCTCCTAGCTAGGAGTATGATGGGCTAACCACTAGCCCCAAAAGCCATGGATGAGGATTACTTCCTGATCCTCTCTCTTAAGATGTGGTTCAACCATCCCCTGCTAGGATTATGTGACATTCCTTTCCCCTTAAGACAGAGCATTGCCCTCAATGCTCACTTGTGGACCCTTCTGCCTCATCTCTCTATGCATCCACTTTCCATGTATGAGTGCTTCCACCAACCCCAAACTCTAGCACTTCGACCTATTTTGGACCTATCCCACCCTCTGTAAGTGCCCAAATGCCCAAGCTCCTTCATCCAAGCTAGTTTCACACCCAATATGGACAACCGCCTTTGCAAATGCCCACGAATTGAGGCGCCTTCATCTCCATCTTGCCCAAGTTTCTCAACTTGGTTCTCATACCAATGTTGGGAATTGAACTCACAACCTCCTAGCTAGGATGTATGATGGGCTAACCACTAGCCCCAAAAGCCATGAGGATTGCTTACTAATCCTCTCTCTTAAGGTATGGTTCAACCATCCCCTGCTAGGATTATGTGACACATACCATAACTATTACGATGTAACCAGCATCTATAAAAAGCTGTTGAACTGGTTACATTCATTCTTCCAATTTTCATGAGCAGGACACAGATACAAGAGGAATTTGAGCAGGTTCAAATATAATCAGTGAAGGTACGACTTCACTTGAAATCTTCATCCAAAAAAGACCTCTTCCTTAATACCACAATAGAAGTATCAATTTCAACGATAATGATCCCGTTTTGGGAATTATTAGTAGTAATATCCAATATCTGTTCTTCTCAAGTCACGTAGGGCTGTACTAAAATGACAATAAATATTGGCCCTTCCACCCCAAAAATACTATTAACCTTCAAAAAACCATGACAATATGGACTTAAGTAACAGTAATCTTACACCACAAATGTCCAAACTGTTATCCAATATAGAGTTTTCTGCCTATAGTGAAGAAATTTAAGGTTGACAGGACAAAAGAGGGGAAATTTTACTGGCTATAAATCAAATAACTAGACCCATAAGTGAAAACAAGCTTTAAAACAAGCATAGTAATGTGTACAAGTGTGAAAAAGCTTACATCAGAGGATCTTTCAGGACCAAATAAAACAATATGGAAGAAACAGCAACCAACTTTAAATCCCTGCTTTTTTCAGGATTTTTTAAAAGACCCTGAAACACTATCCGATCCTATAGTATGCGTGTGATACGGGAAGGTACATAAAGCCTAGAATTTCCTTACAGTCACAGCATGCTTCATTCACAAGCATACTTGAAAATCATATTTGCTTCTATTGGCATTCACCATTCCTATAATCTAACGTCAAGATATAGTAAGATACTACCATACCTAATAATCCTAATTGCATGGCAAAACGATAAAGCAATATGATCTGAGACCGCAGCAGTCTTCTATAAGCTAGATGCATTGAAATGATCAGATAAAACCTTTCCTGTTAATTGGAAACAAATAAAAAATAATATAGAAGAATGCCTGCAGGCTGCCATGCAATAATTTGCAATACGATGCATTTATCTCCTTCAAAACATGTAACATTGCTTGCATGAGAGTACTACACAGACAACACACCTTCAGTGACTTTTGGCTGATATCCATCGGTTGATGACACCGGAGTGAGAAGATAGTTTGCTTGAGACAACCCAAGCATCGCCATCAAATGCAATAGCGAAAGCAATTCGTAATGTGCATCTGCAATAGCAGTCTCCTGCGTCATTAACATAGCCAAACATCATGTAATCTCACCCCCAAAGATTTCCAATGGATGAGTCCCTCACAGGATTTTCAGTGTGTTTCGAGGCAACTATGAGAGGAACAGCTTCAAAACTATGGGCTCCGACTTTAAAGAGATTCAATTAACTCTACCTGCTGAGGATCTTCCTGATTGGTCCAACAGAATTCCAATTGTTCTTTCAAGCTTCCCTCTGTGAAGACAGTTTAGGATCACAACAGGTTAGAGACAAGTACACAAACAAGGATGCTTTTCCAGCTTACCGATCCCAATCAAACCAAGCAATACAGGCAAGTAGTCCTCAATCGCTAGTTGAAGGTCTGCAACTGTCAGTGCATGTGACGATGAAAGATGCATTGGTATACATAGAATGAAGCATAAAAAACAGCTGTAAGCTGGACAAAACTGAACAATATTAGAAAACAAACGGTTCACCAAATAAAACTAAAGCTACTTCTCCGACATTAAATGTGAGCTTGCTTTTGAAGATTTTCTTAGTGTGAATGCACTATGACTGGCAAAAACGTGATATACCATGGTAATGAGGTAGTTGTCCTTGTTGTTGCCTTAATGCGCTCCTTTTTCTCTGCAACTTAGGTTGGGAACCCTCTCCTGACACCATTACTTCAATCCGTGTGCGTAAGGCGAGAAAATTTTCTGCCATCGCACGTGATGTAAGATTATGTAGAAGCCTTCCAAGCTCTGCTGTTCTACACGGCGCTCTCCATCCCGGTACAAATATGAAAACAGCACTACCTTGGACACTTTTCTCATCTGCTTCTGGTGAAGATTGCATACAACCCATGTTCCTGCCAAGACAACATATTTAGCCTGCCAATCGTCGCAGGCATAATCTAATAGAACCGGACAAATAGCCTCTAATTTGGTTGGATATTGACACTTAATGTTGTCCCAATCTTCTCCAATAGAATTACTCACTCCATGGATATGACAGATAATTTCAGAATCAGCCATTCATCTGTTAATCAATGGTGATAGGCTTAGATTTAGAGAAAGGAAAACCTTCGTTCTGTTTTCCTTTACGTTGCCACAAAAAGGACGCCATATAGAGCATCTCACGGGCAGCATCTTATTGGTGTTATTACGTGAAGTATTACACGGTGTAACAGAGGAGCAGAAAAAAACTTACCCTCAGTTAATGAGGTCTCCTGTATGTACTGGTCGTGTATACTTATTAGCAGCCAGATACGCTCCACATATGTACAGTGACGCTAATTTTATCTGTTATTCAGACATTCCTTTCCTCCAATACTTCAATTATTACCAGAGCAATGCTGCCAAATGATTTCTGTGCCTTAGAGGGGATCTAGTAACGGGAAGTAGCTAATGAAGCGATCTGACTAATCGCCAACAGCACGGTTCCTGTAATCAGCGCAAGAGCTTAAAGGATCGTTCGCGCTTGTCTCATGAATCATTAGTACAAAGCAGAGTTGACTGGAATGAAGTTTCTGAAAGGGAATCTCGCAAAGCTGCTTCTTTGCAAAACTGATATATTAAAGCATCCTATCCATAAGCACAAAAAGGTCGGCTAGAGATGGATGAAGAAACCGCAGCCGGGGCGGATCCAGATTACAAATAGGAAATCGAAGCGCAAAACAATCAAAAAAGATAAGTTTTGTTTAGAAGTATGTCGCTCTTGCTCTCCCTTTCCGTTCCTGGGCATTTGCTGCGAAGCTGACAATAATTACCCGTCCAAACTCTCCTTTTTGCAGTAGATACGCTTCCTGATTGGCTTTCCGAACTAAAGAAATGGGAAGAAGAAGAGCGAGAGGAACTGGGAGAAGGAAAGTGAGGCAGAGGAGGCCGCGCACATGCTGCACGACGACAACGGAGAGGAACAGGAAAAGCGTAAAGGTAGACAAAAACTGTCCTGAAAGCAAAAGCAAAGAGGACCGAGGATGAGCTTGCACGGCATTACTAGGCAAGTAAACACACAGGAAAGACGGAGGAGGCGAGGAAAGAGAAGCAGAAGAAGCCTGCGGCGTGGCAAGAGGCCATGGCAGCGGTACTGCATGCCGGCTCACCTCATGGATGACTTTTTTGTTATTTTGTTACTGCATTTGCGCTTCTCTGCAAGCTGGTCCAGGATGTTCACGTCATAGGGAATGGTATCCAAGCTCTTTTTTGATGTTATTTCCGCAAAAAATAGTGAAAATGTCGAGAGGCTGAAGTCAAGTGTTCAAGTCTCGATTGATCATCGGTTGTCCTTGAGTGTGATTGTTTGACTAAAGAGAGTGATTGTTTGACTAAAGAGAGATTGATGTTAAGATGAACTCAATAAGAAAAGCTATAAATTGCGTTTTTCTAATCTTGAGAAAGGTTTAAGTTTTGGCTTTCAAAGTAGGTGACATGAGGTGAGGACTCCATAAGACGTGAGATGGAGGATGTGGAATGAACATAGGATGGGTGCTAATGGGAGTAGGATGTAATGCAAGATGTGAGTGTATGGAAGTGTATTAATGGGAGTAGGATGTAATGCAAGATGTGAGTGTATGGAAGTGTATGTTAAAAGTCTATGGAAGTGCCTTCATGAGGAACAACCACAATGTCTAGGTGGAGTGGTGGCAATATTTGTCAAATAGTGAAAAACAGCATACAATTAACAACGGGGTGAGTGATCTACACCTTCAATAAAGGCCTCATGGACTTGCTAACTTATAGCAACCATGTCATGTTCATTGTGCATTCCCCGTGGCTCAAGACCTTTCCCGTGCAAATGTTGTGTAAATCTTGAAAACGAGAAGGTGGTAGGATTGGATGTATAGAAGAAGAAAATATCATGTTCCACTTCATGATATTCCTCTTCTTCAACTTTCACATCTTACACTCAATGGAGTCACAAGTATTCCTAAAGAGCTTGGCTTTCTAGCGTTTGCATTGATACATTGTTGGTCATGTGCATAGTAAGTCACATGAGTGGTCTAGAACCTCACTTTGACATTCATGAATATTAGTCACAAGGCATCTACAAACACTTTATTTCTTGTACCAAACTGAATTGCGATTTTAGCCTCTAGAGCCTAACATATCGACTGGATGCTAACCTTGAAGGCTATTATATGGAGGTTGTCCATTCATTGCATTGTCCATTCATTGCATAATTAGTAGTTTCACTTTACGTGATAAAAGTTCCAAAATTAAAAATGAAAAGGAAAAAAAATGTGCATTGACACAGTCGTTATAGAGCATGTTGAACAATTGCTCTTTCTAAAATGAAACACGATATTGAAGTATAAAGCACATTGATGCTCTCAAGGTTATCATATGTATTCGTTTACATACACAAGCGAAAGATAGACAAATCTACTTAAGAGATGTGTGACCTCCTCAAGAAAAAGCAATTTAACAAATCGATGCTTTTCATGATGGACATCAATGGGGTTGAATACAAGATAAATGAAGAAAATAATATGTTGATTTTCAATCAGTTTATCTAACTTATGAGATTTTCCACACCTCTTTCTACTCATACGCATGACTGCATAGGCGGCTATCTCTAGAGTCAAAACCAAAAGAACTCCTCAAAATATGAAGCCTTTTATTGAAGCTCCCATTTTGGATGATGATATTCTTGAAGTTATTGATTCGTTACCATTACATCTAGTGTGGAGGGAGGAAGTTTCTTTTGGTGCGCTACCCGAATGTCTCAATGAAGGCATTATCGAGCTTATTCACAAAAAAGCAACAAAAAAAGGATTGAAAATTGGTGACTAGTTACGATGCTACAAACAAGTTACAAGATTCTTGCTAAAGTTATTGTTAATCGAATAGCTTGTCACTTACAAAATGGATCAATGAGGATCAAGAAGGGTTCATCAATGGGAGGTCCATCCTCGAGACTATCATTGATGTTTGGGAAGGTTTGGCTTTTGTTGAAGAGTCTGCTCAAGATGTTCTCTTCCTTAAGATTGACTTCGACAAAGCTTATGACAAACTTGAGTGGGAGTTAATTCTCCAATCTCTAAAAGATCTAGCTGTGCCAGAAATTCATTAAGATGATCTCGACGTTGCTGAAAAATGCATACACTTAGATAAACATCAATGGCATGCTTTCTCAAGCTATTCGATTTAAATATTCTATCAAGCAAGGATGCCCCTTGGACCCTCTTCTCTTTGCGATCATTGACGATGGTCTTATCTTCCTTGCTAAACATCATGAACATTTAGGTCTTATCCAAGGCCTCTTTCTCCCTGTCAATCAAGTCTAGATGAGCACGAGGCTCTTTGCTGATGACACAAATGCCTTTGTACATAATGATCAGGCTAGCTTTGGTACCTTTTGGTGTCGCCTAAATATTGTATGTGAGGTAGTCGGTCCCAAAATAAACCACTCTAAAACCGCTTTCAGGGCCATTATTAGGCATCCACCTCAATTTTTGGTTGACTATGGCTATCAATTGATCCCCATGGGGCAAATCTTCTGCCTATTAGGTATTTCAATGGGATTCAATGTTTCGATGGGTCAACGATGGAATTGGGCTCTTTCTAAGCTCGATAACAAGTTGACATACTGGAAAGGTATGCAGATCAACCTGATAGGGTGGGATATGGTGGTTAACGTGTTCCTTCTTTCTTTGATTATTTACTTTCTCTCTTGTTGGAGACCGAAGGACCAAGAGATTTTCAAATTGAAAAGAATTTGCAGAAACTTTCTTTAGACGGAAGACCTTAATAGAAGGGGTGTCCCCAAAATCAAATGGGCTACTTGCATAATCCAAAACGATCAAGGTGGTTCGAGTATTCTAGACATTGAAGGAATGGCCAATAAGATAGTGGCTATTAAAGCATGGAGCAACAGGGATGCCTCTTGGGCCAAACTAATTTTCAGAAACAGGAGCGCTCTTAGGATTGTGGACCTTCCAGGGTGGAAGACTCTGGATCTTCTTACTCTTTTGTTCTCCCCCCATCAGGTGTCTCTCAAAGGCTCGAGCTTAGTTTGCTCCTTATGGAAGAGTTGGAACAAGCTCAGATAGTTTATCAAGATCAATGAAGATTGGAAATGGGCAGTCGATGTTAGACAAAATGATTCCATCTGGTTCCCTATCAAGGGCATCATAAAAGTTGATTCTTAGAACCTCCAAAAAGCTAGGAAGCTTTAAAACAAAGGTTTTGGTTTGTGAAAGCACATTTGGGATCAAGAAACATGCAAATGGATTAGATTTGAGGACATTGACGCAGTTAGGAGAGTGGGCTATGAAGAATGGTGTTTGCTACAGAGCATATTCAATGCTTGGGAGTGCTCGAGGACTCGCCTCCTTATTGGGCATAACTCCCCTCTCCTTGAGGTTCTTCAATGGCACCATGGCAACAGTCTTCATAAAATTCTAAAATTCAAGAAGAATGTGGACATTCATGACATGCTTAATAGAAGATGGTAATTGGTCGAGTTTCAGGTGGGATTTCAAGTTCCAATCCCTTTGGCATCCCCTTATCAATGTAAAAAAATAAGTTCGTATGTGGCAAGTCATCCACTAGGGAATTTGGACCAGTGTAAAAACTAACAAAATTTGTGGCACCTCTCCATGGAGTGAATGTTGTCTTCATGGCAATGAAGAATTTGGATACATTTTCTTTCCTTGCCCCAAATCAATGTCGGTCTAACAGGTCCTTGGGGGAATCATGTTGTTATAAGGACAAATCAACCGGAAGCAAACATTATTGGATGAAGCAATTAGTTGTTCCTCAACATTGTGGAATGCTATAAGAGGCGAGACCCTCTGGAAGATCAAGAAAGAGAGGTGTGCTACCAACTTTGGTAGCCCTCTCAAAGAATGGTCGATCAAAAAATCTCTTTTCCTTTTACGCAAAAGAATTTCCGATTGCAAAAAGCCCCCGTCTTTTAAACATCATATAACACAAATAAGTAAGTATGCTTCTTTAGGAGTACAAATGGTCTTCTTCCTCATGATTGGAGGGTGAATCTATCTAAAGGAGAGGAACTAATCAATCAAGACATTTTCTAGACATGGTTTCTTAAGCCCCATAAGACATGGGTTCACTGATCGTCATTAAGACCCACAGACAAAAGACAAAGCTCTATTGCCTTGGTTGTGTGGCGCATTTATGCAATCTCATGTTCTGGATCTCAGCACTAAGAAAGTTTTTATAAAGTTCTTTTAGAAATGTTGTTTGAAGATGTGGAGTGGGTGTGAACCCACTCCACTCTAACTAACTAAGCATTCGTCTCGTGAAGCACATACACACGAATTTTATTGTACTTTAAATAAAGAAAAAAAGGAAGAAAACAATTTCAATCACATTAAGTGACTTGACCTTACTCTCTCTCTCTAGAGTGAGGAGGAAGAGTGAGGATGGGACTCTTTCTTTCAAAGTAAGAGGCATATGTTTATGTGAATCATGTCCCTTTCTTGAATCTGCTTTTATAAAAAAGTGAAACCTAATGACCTAGAATGCGAAAGGTCACAAGGCAGACCCAAGGCTTCCACACGACCCTTGTCTTTTTGTGGAAAAGGTGTCCATATGAAGTATCATCACTACAAGACTATGGTTACTTATAATAAGAGGAAATAATAGCAATTCACATGTTCAATAATTCATTCAAAGGTCTACAAATGTGCATGTAAGATATGTTGATCACATAGGGTAGTGTCACTTTTTCTATTTTGGTTATTCTATGTTGTATTGCACATTTGTAATGCTCTCATTATGAAAATAAGTCAATCATGCATTACTACGTTCATGAGAATCTCAAGTTACATGTTGGATGGATAGTAGATTGCTTAAAGACTTGGCTCAATTCTAGGCTGGAAGATATGTAACCAAGTTAAAAATATGGACGATTTGTTGAAATCCACATAAGAGAGTGGAACACATGGTAAGATTGCTAAGTTTGACTTCCCATTGTGAATATCAAGAAGCTATGGAGAACCTCGCAAAAGAGACCTTTGTCTCACATTTTTCGATGTGAATTTTTTGCCTTTCAAAAGTATTTTATCTCGCATTTTTAATGTGATTTTCTCACCTCTTATTTGATGGATTCTATACCTATGCACTCCTAGAATAAGGGCTACAATACTTTTAGGTGCATAAGGAGGAGGCCCTGATTCCTACCATCAACTATTCATGCTCCTCCATTATCCAAGGCTCTTGATTGGACCATGAACGCACAAAGCACATATCGCCGATTTGTTGCGAGTTAGATCCCAATTTCGTACATGTTTATATTTCCAATGCATACTCCTTACTTCTTGTTGTGTATCTCTATATGCACCATTCTTATCCTTATTTTGCCTTCTAGATATGAGGGAAGAGCTAGAAGCTTGAATAAAATCTATTACACAATTATGCGAATAAGTTCTGTATGATGTGTTCAATTTTGATTGAAGAAGAAGAGGACATGCATGCATGTTCCACTACATACTCAAAGGCTGATTATATGATCATCAATGAAATTTCCAATCCTTTTATCCTTCCAAAGCATTCTTTGGAAAAAGAGGTTCTCCTTAACTAGAGATTCTCAACATACACATCAAATGGCATGTAAATATGACATGGATGTATGAAGAGACTTAAATGAACGATATTGTGGAATTTAAACATTTTCTTTCAAATTTGTTTCATGTTTAAGTTAATATAAAATGTTCAATCAAGTTGAAGACCATAAACAACGATCACAATTTTTCAGAGAATCTTTCACATATTACATGATATCGCCATGAATTTCTTTCGTTCATATTTAAATAGGCAAACTAAATTCCATTTAAATTAAAAAACTTGGAAATTTTTATACTACTAAAATATCAATCATTGCGCTTATATCAATCCTTGTGCATTTTCCATATGTTTATGGGTTCAACATCACTATTTATCCATTCCATCTTTTTCATAGGGAAGGGTACAAATATGTAGAATGTTAAAAAATATGTTGCATAATTATTCAGATCATGGATAATCATATATATGTTTGCTTTTTTTATTCCGAAACCGAATGAGCATAATGCTCATCTATGCATCGAGTCTAAGGAAATAAGGAGCTTCATCGTTAGTTTTTATGCTTTCACATTATCTCTTTTCATCTTTCGATGTAAGGAGGTGTTGTTTAAGTATCGGAATTTTAAGATTGTGTCTCTTTCTATAACTTCTCATCCCTTTCTTTTTCGTGCCTCCACCTACCTTAGAAAAAAACATGCTTAAACATTTTATTTTAACTCTATTTCTATAACTTCTCATCCTTTTCTTTTGGGGGTGCCTAGACATACCTTACCTGAAAAATTTTGGAGATCCTCATCAACATTTTGGAACGAGTATTTTATTATATGAGAGTTAACTTTTTTATATTTTGGAGTGACACTCATACACGCCTTCAATGGTTTTGAGATGGTGTGTGTATGTGCGCATATATATATATATATATATATATATATATATATATATATATATATATATATATATATATATATATATATATATATATATATATATATATGTGTGTGTGTGTGTGTGTGTGTGTGTGTAAGATATTATTCAAGAGAGATATATGCAATAAAAGAGAAGAGAAAAACATAGCAGAATTTGGACAATAAATATAATAGCAATGGCCTTGTACACGTGTGATGTCAAGCTAGAGCCTAAATGGTGATCTAGAAAACCCGAGATGGGAGATTACAAAGTAGAGGTATGCTAACTCAAATCAATGTTTAGGTTAGTGTAGAAACCATCCTACAAAATTGATTTAGGTTAGTGTAGAAACCATCCTACAAAAAGGCCAATAGAGAGGTGTGATCTTCCATGGATGGCTAGACGTAGAGAGTTGTATGTGGGTGGTCACTACATGCATCGTTGTTTATTGCCCATATGCATGCAATACACAAGGTCCGCTAATGTGCAGACTGTCAAACTACCAAATGAACTTCATTATTAACAATATCAAACAAACAAAAAAAACTATGGGATTTGAGATTCAAAATTGAGCTCGAATTCATGATTTGGAATCATATAAACTTTAAAGTGGGCCCACAAGTTAAAGCACTTATTAACTTGCATTTAACACCAATCTAACAAAATCTCACTTGGAGATAAGTGAATTCTACCTGAGCCATCTACAAGTCTTAAATGGTCAAATATGACCTTCATCTTAAGTTAAGTTTCTCACCAACATGGCAATGCACAATGAGATTCTCCTCATAGTGGGGGCCTTACTAGTGTGCAACACAAAGAACATTTCTGAGGGGTCTACATTGAACACATACCCCTCCATGTTTACCGCATGATGAATTATGTCAATATGGGATCTATGTCTATGGTCAAGGTGTCAATTAAGTTAGCCTTTACTAAGTGCTTTTGTAAGCATGTAAGCACAACTTTCCTCTGTTAGATAATAATTCGACTCCGCAATATCATCTCCTACTATCTCACCAACACAACAATACTATACTTCTATGTGCTTGGTGCGAGCATGAAACACGATTCTTTGTGATAACCATGCAAAACTCATTGTGACATTTGATTATTTTTACCATTCACAATGAGAATCCTAAGTCCTAGTATCCTCTTGAACCAAATTGTTTCGCAAGATATAAAACATGTAGCTTTGTGTTTTGCTTGCGTGAAGAATGTTCCAGAGTTCGCTATTGCTTTCTACTTACCCCAAGAAAATCTACCCGAGCCAAGTGAAAAGCAATATTTAGAAACTAATTTTTTGAAGTCACAAATTCCTACCAAATCTAACTCACAATACCCTTGAAGAGTATCACATGAAATGTAGATAGTACCAAAATCTAATGTTCTTGCAATATAAATTAAGATACACATGCCAACATTACAATGGCTTTCCTTTAGTTTGTTGGAGTACTTATGTAACGATCCAACTTCATAGCAAATGAATGATCTAGTCTTGCAAAAAAAATTTAAAAAAAATCCAACAATCGTTTTGTATTTTTGTGCATCTACATCAAACATTTCTCCATCTAGATATAGCTTGAGGTTTACCTCCAATAAGCATGTGTTGGAGGAAGCTCTAGAAAGTGGCTAAAAAGTCTAATTCAAAGTGATCAAAGCTCAATCAAAGGGTAAAGAGTAGCATCAATGGGGAGTACAAACATGTAATTTAAGGAGGAAGGCACCTCCTCAAATCCATCCTTTAGAATAGTTTTTTCCCCATTTTGTACCCAAATTCCTTGTAAAAATACCTATTTTTAGCATAAAACCCTAAATTTTTTCATAAATCATGCCCACTTTGTAAAATTCGAGCAATAACCAAGCATCATGGGTGTGATTACAATCTCCATACATATTTTTCCATTTTGCTAACTTCATTCAACCTCCAAATAGTCTCTGCACACTAATTTTTAACTTAAAACAAACACTATAGTGTGGATAGAGCTCCTTTAAGATCTATAACAATGAAAGAGATCTCATTTATTAGGGTTCAATTATTAGAGATTAGTCCTTTTATGATCTTTGTACTCACTTCTTGAGCAATAGAGAGCTTCTTGAAGCACTTTCCTCTTGTCTACTTGTGAGCTAGGTTGCATTTATTTGATAGAATAATGGAAAATTACCGAATATGTTCGATGAAAAAAATCAAACACACATGCGCTTTCAATCAAAAGACTTTCGCTCAAACGCACTTTCAAAGAAAAAGTTTTTATCGGAAAACTTTTCGATCGGAAATGTGTTTCTAAGAAAAATTATATATATATTTTCATTTGATTAAAAAGCTCATTCCGCATGTGCTTGTTTACAAGTTCATAGAGCTCTACTACTACCATACCATTCAGAGAGCCCTTTCCTCACCATACTATCAAGTATTGATCTATTTTTTATTTATTGTCTATTTTATTGTTATGTTTATTGTGTCATGCATATTGTTTGATTCACATATGCATCTCTTACATATGTATGATTTGTATTTATATAATTAGTTTTATATTTTTTTAATCATCAATAGTATACATGTTTGACTCGCGAAAGCGTTTCTTACTTGTATACATTGATGAATAAAATTTAAAATAAACCATTACTACGATTGTTTGACTCACTACATCGATTCTTACTCTCACAGTACTATACGACTGAGCAATAGATCTATTGAGATTGTTTGAAGATTCCTACTCTCTCAATAGTATAGGGAGTGTATAGGGACTATTGTGATTGTCTGATTCTTTGAATCTTATTCTCACAATAGTCACTTAGATTCCTGTGAGCATAATTATAGTGTAGATCACAAGGTATATAGATACTATTGTGATTGTTTGATTCTTTAACTCTTACTATCACAATAGTTATATACACTCATGTGGCAAGACTCATACATAGTATAGTGAGTGTATATGAACTATTATGAATGTCTGATACTTTGACTCTTACATTCTTAATAGTTACATAGATTCACTTCAAGATGATAATTGTACTTTCTATTTAATTATAAATCAACTTGTCTAACTACTTATCCATATTTCTATCATTTCTCTACACATACTATTGATTTATCTATCCATACACTTACTGATGTATCTATTTATATATGTACTTAAAACGTATTTAATTATCTATCATTTCATGAAATAGATCAATGCTTAAAGTTTTAATATCAATTCTAATCCAATTTTATCTGATAGTCTATTTTTTATATTTGCACAGATGGCAAGTAAAATAAATAAGCGTGAATGAAAGTATTTGGAAGATTTTGTGTGCTCATACATGTATGGAATGAGAGAAGATCAAATCACTCTAGCAATGGACATATCCAATTACAAAAATTTCATTGAACAACTATCTAGAACAACATATATCAATATTGAAGATAAATTTGATAGTGCATTAGGAGGAGCACAAGTATTAGATGAACATACAAAGAGCTCACTCATATCTTTGGACATATCATCAAAGTAGCAAAGTCATCAACATTGGATACCACCACAATGCTTGGATTCATCAACAAAATCAAATTTTTCGATTTACATTATTAAACAATGAAAAGAGGAAGGTGAGTGAGACCCGACATGACTGAACAAGGAGAGAGACCAACAATCATCTAAATACAAGAGATATATGTGAATATGAGAAATCAAACATTGAATATTGAAAATGACCTATATACATTTGAACTATTTGGATTAAATGATATAGATTCATTTGAATTAAGTGGAGTAAACGTTGTGGATTCATTTGAACTATGTGGATTAAATGAAGTGGTATCATTTGAGTTAAATGGATTAAATGAAGTGGTATCATTTGAGTTTAATTGGATTAAATGAAGTGATATCATTTGAATTATGTGGATTAAATGACGTGGATTCATTTGTAATATGTAGATTAAATGATGTGGATTCATTTGAATTATGTGGATTAAATGAAGTGGTATCATTTGAATTATGTGGATTAAATGAAGTGGATTCATTTCTAATATGCGGATTAAATGATGTGGATTCATTGAATTATATGGATTAAATGAAGTGATATCATTTGAATTATGTGGATTAAATGAAGTGGATTTATTTGTAATATGTGGATTAAGTGACGTGGATTCATTTGAATTATGTGGATTGAATGAAATGGATTCATTTCTAATATGCGGATTAAATGGTGATGATTCATTTGAATTATGTGGATTAAATGAAGTGATATTATTTGAATTATGTGGATTAAATGAAGTGGTACCATTTGAATTATGTGGATTAAATGAAGTGGATTCATTTGTAATATCTGGATTAAATGATTGGATAAATGATTTGCATTCATTTGAATTATGTGGATTAAATGAAGTGGTATCATTTGAACTATGTGGATTCATTTATAATATGTGGATTAAATGATGTGGATTCATTTGAGTTAAGTGGATTAAATAAATTGGTATCATTTGAATTATGTTGATTCATTTGAATTATGTGGATTAATTTGAATTCTGTGGATTAAATGATGTGGTATCATTTGAATGATTTTATTTCTATGAATTAGATGATATGGATTCTTTTGAGGCAAAATTAGTGTTTTTGTCTTGCGGATTTGAAAGTAAAATATGGCAAGAATGCCAGATGTGAATAATGACCTTGATCATGCTGAATCTCAAAGGATTTTGTTCGAGAAAAATGCTCAATTTGTGTAGTTGGGATTAACTAGAGGGATCAGAAGAAGAACCATTATCAATGAAAGAAGTAAAAAATCTATGTCCAAATCATTTTTTTCATGATGTTCTCTTTCGAGTTAAAGGAAGGGTGAAAGAAACAACACTATTAAAGCTTTCTGAGTTACAACATAAAGGATTAGCAGAAAGTCTACTTTGACGCTTTGTTCAAGCTGAAAAATCATTACCAAATAATAATCAAATAGCACTATATTTCATTCAAATTTTTTTTGTACAAGATATCCTTCATCGACGTGTAGATTTGGATGATCACCCAAAGAATGCATATATAGGTTTGGGTCGTCCTCAAAATCGAGCATGAATTTTGTAATCAAGGAAAAAAAGGCCCTCTTCCTAGAAAGCGGCCCTACATTCTACTACCTGAAGAACATAACCTTATCCACGATTTATCATCACATGGAGCAGAATTATACAATGAGGGATTAAAAATTCCTAGATTACAAAGAACAATTGATGATCAACAACGGAGGATTGATGATTTAGAAAATCAAGTGAAAAATGTACGAATATCTCTCGATGCATATGAGAACAGATATGGAAGACTGTCAGAGGCATCATCATCTTTTGATCGATTCACTACTGATGAATTATTCAATCAAACAAAACACTAAATAGACAAGCTGCTTTTTGTAATCAAAGACATCACTTTATGATAAAGACATCGTTTTTGCAATTAAATCTAACCAAAGTATTCAAAGTACATCATTTTCTTCATTATGAATATCATCATCTACTACAGGTCCTATGTCATCTATTTCCTCCATGTTGAACCATCGCTGTGATCTACATCTAAATCATGATCACTCCATGAATCATTTGTTAAACTTTCATGAGTTTGAAATTCTCCAAAAGTTTGTTGTGCTATTGTAGAAGCTATCTTGGTTGGAGCATGTAACAAATGCATATTACAAAAAATGTATACCAAATCATTGGCACATAATACACTTAAGCGATTTCTTCATTTTGAATGAAGAAAATCATATGCACTCCAATTACGCTCACAACTACCACTTGAAGCTGTTACTAAAAGTACTC
Source organism: Ceratopteris richardii (assembly GCA_020310875.1). Lineage (NCBI taxonomy): Eukaryota > Viridiplantae > Streptophyta > Polypodiopsida > Polypodiales > Pteridaceae > Ceratopteris > Ceratopteris richardii. The sequence continues at coordinate 48,647,375 of CM035408.1, forward strand.
TCATAGCTATATGTTGCAACTCTACTGCTTCACCTCCGTACTCTTTCCACCATATAGGAGGTGGATGCTTTTGAATTTCTACAATGTGCCTACTCTCTGGCAGAATGTATCTCGAACATCTATACCTTGAAGTAATAAATGACATGTGGTTTTGAAATTTTCCATGACTTCTTTGTTTTGACGCTTGACCATTGAGCTAAAATGCTGGATCCAAGACAAATGTTGTTCCATGTAAATGATTCTTTTCTCAGCTAATGATACAATCTGTGTGTTTTTTCGTAATGAAAATTGATTCAAGTCTTTCACTTTTGCAATAGCTTGTGACATAATCCAACCTATCACAAACTTATCAGTATCAACAAGTCACAAAAGTTCCACAAAAGGTTTAGTGATTTTGTGATTGTATTTACACGTTGAACCCACAACTTAATAAGAAGGATACTTCTCTAGCCATGCCTCCCATCTTCGATCAGCAATCATTTCTACAATAGCTAGCTTGACTTCCAATAATCCATTGAGCATAATATAAGCAGTTGCAAATCATGTAGCACGAAAGATATGAAGTGCTTTATTGGGAGATTTTGAACGAAAGAGCGAAAATGAAAATCGATGCTCTCTGATAAATTTGACCACATGATTTGCATCTTATAAACTTTGTTTAATGAAATATGTAGAGAGTGGATTTGGGGGTTGGGAGGCACACTTAAATGTAGCTATTAGAACAACACCCTTGAGTTTGTGAAGAATGGAAGTAGATTCTGTATTCAGGGAGAGAGAGATGCACCTAGTGCAAATCTCATCTCATCTTTAGAGTTAGATACTTTGTTTCATTTTTAGCATGTACAACACATATTTTTATTGTATATTTATGATTTTTGAGTGTTGTATAGGCACCTCATCTAATGTATATTTTCATGACAATAATGTTAATAGGGGCAAGATTTTCCATGATTCATTTTCACAAGAATGTGTAGTTAAATGTTATAAGGACTTAATGTTTGAATTTAAAGTTTTTTTGCCACTTACCTTCCTTGAGGGCTCCCCCTAGAGAGAGGGGACATTGACCACACAATTGAGGTAGTTACTAAGACTGACCTTATTTGCAAGTGACCTTATAGGCTTAGTATGTCTCAACATCAAGAGGTAGAGAAGCAACTTCAAGATTATTTGAATAAAGGCTTCATTAGACCTAGTAACTCACCTTGGGCATCACCAATGCTCCTAGTAAAAAAGAAATATGGCTTTATGAGACTTTGTATAGATTATAGAACATTGAACAAGGTAACCATCAAAAATAGATTTCCAGTGCCTAGATTGGAAGACTTATTTGTTAATTACATCAAACTAGGTATTTTACTAGGCTTGATCTTAGATCAAGATATCATTCGATTAGAATTAGGGTAGAAGATGTCCCTAAAATTGCTTTTAGGACTAGATATGGGCACTATGAGTTTTTGGTGATGCCCATTGGACTCACCAATGCTCCTGCCACTTTCATGAAGCTCATGAATAGTGTTCTATGAACATATCTAGGGTAGTTTGTAGTAGAATTTTTATATGATATTATGATCTATAGTAGATCAAAAGAGGAACATTTAGAACACTTGAGGAAATTATTCCAAGTGTTATGATAAAATTCATTTTTTGGCAAAGAATCAAAGTGTGATTTTTTCAAAACAAAGGTTATATACCTTGGGCATATAGTCTCCCAAGATGGAATTAGAAGGATCCAGATAAAGTACATGCTATCATGGAATGGCCACATCCTAAGAACTTGGAAGAGCTTATGATCTTCCTAGGTCTATCACACTTCTATTGTAGATTCATAAAAAACTATGCCAAAATTTTTGCCCTCATGAAGAAATAGCTTAAAGGGAAAGGGAAAACCTAGACAGCAATGCTGGAAATGGTCAACTATTTCCTTCTGAAGTGATGCAGAGCCTTTTTAACCTATCAAATCATGTCCAAATGATGCAACATTTTTTCATAATATAGCCCTGGAAGATAAGCTTCAAATTAATACTTAAGATCACTCCAATATGATCTTTGAGCGCGAAGCTATGGATCCTAGAATTTATAGATGTGGGAAGCAAGAAATGTGAGAAGGGTTGTCTTTGCAAGCTCATAAGAATGTGAAGTGAGAAATGTGAGAAAGTGTTTTCTTTACAAGCTCATAAATCCATCATCAATGACTCATTTAATGAATTTGTTTGCCCGTTCCCATTATCACAACCCAATTTACATATAAATGTGCTTGGTAGCTCATCATTTTCCTAAAGTCTTCTCTAAAAGGCATTCTAAATTGGTTGAAAAGCTAAAGTTAATAAGACTTTATCTTCTTGTGGATGAAGAAGATAAGCTTATAGCTCCTCTTTGTGCCAAAGCCTCATGAGAAGGTTCTATAATCCCACATAATAGGTGATACCAATGATTTTGGCCTATATAAGGTGCTCAAAAGAGAAGGCTTGATAATCTTGAAGAGGAGGAGGGAGAGAGCTCCTTGAGGGTGCTCACGACAACCTTTAAGGCTCTGTGTGAATTTATCCTCTCTATTGTGTGTCCTCTATAGGGGTTCATGTGCATGCTTGTCCATCTCCGATACCAAAGGTCATATGGACCATTGGACAGAGACTCTTCAGGAGTTTGACTATGAGCTTAGGTATAGAAAGGGAAAGTATAATGTGCTAGCTCAGTCATTTAGCCATATGCCTATGCTCAATGGATTGAGTTTACTCATATCACTAGTGGGCTACTTGAGTCCACTAGAAGGAAATATAGGCTTAATCTTGCATATACCAATATTTGGGAAGCCATAGAGAAAGGGGACCCTAACACATGGGTTTCCAATGAGTATGGAGTATCGACAGGTACTCAAGAAGGATTCAACTGGAAGAATTATAGTATCCATGATGGATACTGTTGTATAAAGGTAAGATGTGTGTCCCTAGAGATTCTGAGATGAGAACGGCATATATTGCATGAGTCATGAGACAGTGTGAACCACCGCTTAGAGGAGAGTATATGCGGGCTAACACATGAGTGCCATGTAGCACCCGTTTGTGAACCCATGTAGTGCTTAATGAAGGATTGAGGGAGGAAAGATATAGCTTTGAGATGCACAGTGAGGAGGATGATCATAGTGAGAATCTTCATGTGTTGAATCCATGAAGTTAGTCGATTAGCTTCCTTCATCATCTTCAAAGATTGTGATTGCTCTTGCAGTAAATAGGAGAGCTCATCCGTAGAAATCTCACAATTGTCTTGGTTTTAAATGTAGTCCAATTCAAAGTGCACTTTATGTATCCAAAGATGGGGCTGATCTTATAGTCCTTGTTCTTTATGTTGATGACATTTTCCAAAGTTGGTCATGTGGTGAGAAAATTGGCATGCTTATGGTTGATTTGCAACATACTTTTGATGTGACATATCTTGGTTTTTTGGACTATTATCTTGGCATCTAGTTTGTATTTGTTGAGGAGGGAATCATTTTGTATCAAGCAAAGTATATTGACAAACAAATTTGACATTTTGATTTTGAGGATTGCAAGCCTATTTCAAAACCAATGGAAGGAGGATGAAAATTATGCATTTGATACTTCTCTTTATGAGAAAGTTGTGGGATGTTTGATATTTGCATTTACAAAAGGTTAGACATATAGTAAATAGTTTTGCAGTTGATTCATTTTATTGACATTCATGAAACTAAGCTTTGGCAAGTTGTATAATGTGCATTTAGATAGCTCAAAGGCACTTTGAGTTTGAGTCTCTTTTAGGGTCGAGATGCTCAACCATGCTTGCATGCTTTTATTGATACTGATTGGGTTGGTTGTTATGATACATGAGTGTTCATTAGTGGTAGTTGCTTTTCCCTTGAAGGATCCTGCATACCTTGGTTGACTAAAAAGAAATCTAATATGACCACAACAAGTTAAGCTGAGTACATGACAATATGCACAACTATAGTAGAGTGTATATGGTTGAGATGCCTATTGATGAATCTATGCGTGGAGATTCCTGCACTTACACATATTCTTGTTGATAGCCAGAGTGCATTGGAAGTTGCAAGAAATCTGGTGTTTCATGCATGCACAAAGAACATTGAGGTTTATTATCATTATGTTAAAGAGAACCTTCATACTAGAAATATTGATTTGGTGTATGTGCCTATACAAGATAATGTGGTAGACATAATCACTAAAGCTCTTCCATAGCAAAAGTTTGAAATTTTTCACAAAGCTTTAGGCTTATTACCTTGTAGGGGCTGATCTTTCACTCCCAGTATGTGTTCATATCATTTTCTCAAAGGAGTTTTGTTACACTTATGTGTCCCTCGACTAGCTTTGATGTGAACCATTTCTATATATATGGGCATTTTTTACTCTAGAGCTGGCTAGAAGTTTTTTCCCCATGTAATCACATATCCACCATATACTTATATATACATGATATACTCATATGTGGTGGTACATAGTACTTAGGAATTCACTTACATATCTCACTTGAGTCACATCTTATATTACTAATCATTTTTCATCATCTATGTTCTTCCAACCATCATGTTTCTTGGTGTTTGGATCTCCTTCTTTTATCTTGTGTGTACTTCTTGTCATGCTTCATCACTTTCTCACACATTGAACAACTTGTTGCAAAGAGACAAGGTCAAGCTTTTTCTTTGCTTGTTTTACTCTCTTAAAGAAAAGTAAAGAATAAGGAAAGGTGAGAGGATAGTTACACAAGTTCCTAGGAACATAATAGATAGAAAACATAGTCACGAGTCATAGAAGTCCATATTTGATAGAGCGATCAAAATTCTCAAGTTTTTTTTTTGTGAATTTAAGTTGTATTTTGGGTGCCTAAGGCCTAGATCTACATCCTTGACAAGGTAGGCTACAATAAAATAAGTCTCTTGTGAAGTTTGTAAAAAATGATTTCTCTAAGGAAGAGCTTAGGTTAAAAATTGAATAGGTGTTTTCAAGAAACATTGAAGCCTAGATCTTTTCTAGTACTAGTCCAAATGAGGCAATTTCTCAACATTTATAGCTTTCACATGATGATGTAGATCATTCCATTTCTGATGCAGATTTACATGATGCACTTATTGATGAGAGAATTGACATAGAGAAGGCAAAAACCATGCCTAAATAGCTGGTCAAGAATTTAGGAGATAGCAAATTAGATGCACCTCTATCATATCGTACTCATTGAGGCTCTCATAGTGCTTCTTTTGCATCAGATTGCTATTCTATGGCTGCCTCTAGTCTTTGTGATGAGAATGAGCCTGTTTCATTTGATGAAGCACAAAATTTTGAAAATTGGATGGCTGCTATGCAATCAGAACATGATGCTATTTGAAAAATGGTACCCAATCTTTATGTGACTTGTCTCTTGGCAAGAAGGCCATTGGCTCTAAGTGGTTATACAAGCTGAAGTGTAAGGCTAAATCTGGAACACTTGACATGTATAAGGCTGGGCTTGTTGCAAAAGATTATGTTCAAGAAAGATGCATTGATTTTGATGAGAACTTTGCTCCAGCATGCCAAATGACTATTGTTTGAAGCATATGTGCACTTGCAACTCATCATGGTTGGAATGTTCATCAGTTGGACATTAAAACCACATTTCTAAATGTATTTGCATGAAGAAGTGTATGTTTTTCCACCCCATGGTTTTATGCAGAAAGGGCACGAAAACAAAGTGTGCATGTTGAAAAAGGCATCATATCATTTGAAACAAGCACCAGTGTTTGGTATGAAAAGATACATGCCTAGTTGATTGCACATGGTTTTGAGAACATTCCAATTGAGAGCACCTTATACGTTAAGTGTGCAAATGATGTGCTTATGATCATTTTTGTCTATGTTGATGACATGCTGCTCACCGGTCCTAATGAGAAGCAATATGCAAACAAAATATATTGACATATTATTTCAACATTTTGGCCTTGAAAATTGCAAACCTATTGCCACTCTTATGGAGACAGATTTAGGGTTGAGTCTTTATGATGCTTCATTTGATGCCATTCTCTATTAGTAGGTTGTTGGATGCTTGATTTACTTATGCATTTCTCGACCAGATATTCAGTTTGCTGTCTCACAGATGATCAGTTTTATGCATTGCCCAAGTGTCAATCATTGGTAGGTGGTTAAGTGCAACTTTTCCTACTTGAGTAGTACCCCTCTATATGGATTGTTTTATCCCAAGGGGTATCACTACCGCTAGATTTACATGCTTTTTGAGACTATGACTGGGCTGCTTGCTATGACACTCATGTGTCCACTAGTGGTTTTTGCTTCATGATTGGTAGCTCATGCATATCTTGATTGAGCAAGACATAGCCTATTATGGCCACTTCTAGTTGTGAGGTTGAGTATTGGACAACTTTCACAATGACTATGTGGTTCAGATGCCTTATGGTTAATTTGGGTGTTGATACTGGAGAACATTGCAGACCTTTTCAAAGGCTCTGCTTGGGGAGAAGTTTGAAGCTCTCCACAAAGCTTTGGGCTTAATTCCTTTTGTGGATTGATTTCACATAGCTTGGCACTTCCTTATACATTTCCTAGTGTAGAAGGTGGTTTTGTGAGATGATTCACAATTAATACATGTTCATTTATCCATTAGATGCATTACCCATCACGTATGTGCACATGCATCTATGCACTTGGCTAGCTCAACTCTCAGTTTCTCATTTTAACATGTTAAGTCAAGCCACCACTTGAGTGTAATTGTAGAGCATGTGGTTGCTTGTTAGGACCACTTATCAATGAGTACTACATTGGATTTATTCTTGCTTTTGATGGCCTTGAGATACTTTTGTAAGTGTTCTTTTGGCACGCATGTTGGAAGAATAGTGTTAGGAAACTTTTATAGCATCTGTTGAGCTACTTATATCATTTGTTGGCACATGGCTAGTTGTTCCTTTTCAAGGTCCCTCATGGGTAGTATTTTTCATGTTCAATTGATGGTTCTACTTTGAGTCTATCATGATAATCTCTCAATGATACTTCTAACTAAAAAGTTAGAGGGTGAGCAAGGATCGATCCAGCTAGAGGCCATGGATTTGGGTAAGGGTATGGATAGGTTGGTGGGGAAGGATATGAGCATGAATGTGATCATGACAATGCACTATCTTCTTGAAAGTTTGGTGTTGAATTTGCTCCTTAATGAGCCAATCTTTCTTTTTTAGGAGATCTTCTTCTTTCTTGGCTAGCTCATCTTGCTTGGCCTTGAGGGAATCCTCAAGCTCAACCGGTCTCTTTTCCCATTTCTTGCCTTGCCTACCTCTTTGATCTTCCAAGTCCCTTCATGGGTTGAGAGTTCTTGGGAGTCCCATTTTCTTCACTCTCTAAACTGCTTTGATCAAGAGCTATTTCACATTTATCTTTCTGCCAAGACTTTCTTTGGCATGAGTGTTTGCATGGGTGCCACCTTCACTTTCTCATCATTGCTATTAGCGTTGGAGTGAAGTTTTCTCACCATGTTCATAGGTGTTAACTTGCTCCTATCTAGATTTGGAGGACAATGTTTGTACATATGTGTCTCCCCCAATCATTACAAAAGGACTTCTTAGGTGGTATGGGTGATAATTGGGGAACTTGCACAAGTGGACAATCTCTTATGAAATGATTCTTGTTGCATCTATAGCATGGAGCTCTAGGTTGAGTAGGTCTAAACTCAGGTTGAGACTATTTTGGTTGTGTTACATTCATGTAATATTCCTACCTATACTCAATTTCACTATATCCATAACCATGGTTTTGGCCATAATAATCCTCATATCCACTTAAAGAATTTGGAAAACCCAAATAGGTTGTGGATTGTTCATTATGTTGGGTATAAGGATCTTGTTGATTTCATTCAAGAGAACTTGCATACCTTATGACCTCTATAATAATTAGATGCAATAACATCATTGCCTACTCTATATGATCATGTGCTTGTCCATAATTAACTAAAATTACATCTTGAGGGTTAGGCAATGGCTCACTCAATATGAATCATGTTAGGTATGTAGAGACTCCCACATTAGTCTATATTGATAGGGTTTTTGTTGTCTAAATGAGTGTGAGTATCTTGAAGGATATTGCTACTATTGCTATGTAGAAGGCCTTTGGACTTGATAATTTCCTATGACTCATCAATTTTGATGCTAGCCTTGTTATGTGGGGTATTGTCGATATGTAGGAGGAATTGGTCTTCTATTACACCTATAACTTGGATGTTCTCCTCCATAAACGCTCTCTAGGTGGAGACATAACAGTTCTTATGTTCAATTTTTGGCAAATGCCTCTGCTGTTTCTTCGATTGATAAGGAACTTTATTTTTCACTTGGAGTTGCTTATAGAGTTGTTGAGAAGACTTGAATAGAATTGACCAAGTCATCTTCAAGAAGAATTTATTTTTATATGCAATCAATTGGCTACACCTGGTAGGTCCTCAATAATGCATCATGCCACATTATTTGTAGCAAAACTCTCCTAGTATTAAGTCCTTATGTGTTTCCTACTTGAAGATTTTTATCATGGTTAAGGTTTCATGCCTTACTCCTTTCTTAGCAAATTTGGCTATAATTGCTTTCAAGATTTTATCAATGTTTTGGAAATTATGTATGCTTAGTGGTTGAAACCACACTAAATTATTTCCCTTCAATTTGAGTCCAAATTCTTCATATTGTATCAAAAAGTCATAGGATTCTTCTACATGCAGTACTTGTCTAAACTAAGACTCATGTGCACAAAGATCACCTTGTCCCTAGTAATACTCTTGCATATTTGCCACTTGTGAAGGTCTAAGCCTTCTTTTAAAATCATCTCATACAATCTAAGCATGTGGCATTTGAGGTTTTGTGCCAAGCCTTGGGAAACAGGATTGACTTGTGGAACAATAAGCACTTGTTGGCCTTTGGGGAAAATCGGATGTTGCAATTGAGGTGCCATTGTGGGAATTTAGGAAGTATGGTAGGCTAAGATGGTAGTATCATACCTAGCATGGGGATTGTTCCAAAAAAAGTATAGTGTGCATAGGTTTCCATGTGGTTATGGAACCTATGGGTATATATGTAACACTAATGATAGGTGTAGAGACTTGTACAGTTTGAGTCATTAGAATTTAATTTTTTGTATCATTGTACCAGTATTCATGAATGATGCACTTAAAGTATGTGCGACAATAGTGTTTACATGATTAGCTAGAAAAAATTTGAGACATGAGGAATGGGATTCTTGGGACCACAAGTTGGAGTAACTATGGCTCTAGGAATGCCATTTAAAAATATGGGTAGACCATGATGTGTAGAATGTGGCTGATCATCTATCCCCATTTGATAAGATGGGTCATGTATTGGTTCTAAAGGCTTATATGAATACTTGAACCCATGAATATCCACTTGATAAGTGTTGGAGTTTGAGGTATGCAAAAGCACACGAATAACACAAGGAAGAAGAAGAAGAAGCTTGGAGCACAATGCACAATACTGAATGTATTACTAAGATAATGTACAAAGATAAGTGACCCATTAGGGTTATAGGCATGTATAAAATCCAGGGGAAAAAACCTCCTAAAGAGGGAAAAAGTGCCTCGGTGGTCCTAGTGTGTTCACACACATCACTACCTAAATATATCAAGAAATCCCCCCTGAGAGTGATTCGATTAGCAAGGAGCTACCACTAACCCCCTCCTAGTGCATGTTTCCCTTGATAGAGCTTCATAAGTGTTTGATTGCATTGCATCTTGTAGGCTAAGTATATGTGATATCCACGTTATATGTATTCTTGAAGTAAATATAAAGGTCTTTTTCCATCATCACAACTAGCTAACTCTAGTCTATATACTGACTTATTTCTTTGTTTTATCAGAAAGATCCCCTTTCTATAGTTTAATGTTAGAAGCTATGTGTTTTCCAGGGCAAGCTCAAGCATACGTTTTTCACTAAATAACTTCAATTGAAGGCTTTTGAACCTTAGGAAAGTCAAAGCACATGTTTGAAGGTGTAACCTTATCCAAAGGAGGCATTGAACCACCAAAAGACGCTCCAATGAAGATACAAAGCGAAGCGTTGTTTGTCAAACTCTATGTAACATTGTGTCTTCTGTCAATTCTATTGGCTAAGTTAATCTTTAAGTGAAGTTAAATGAAGTATTAAGTAAACTGATTAACACAATAAGTGAAGAAGTTATACGGTTAACTGTCTGGTGTGGAAGTATGTTGAAGAACGTATTCCAAATAGTACTGGGACGATAACCTGCCCTAGCGTGTTAATTTGGTGAAGTAGTACCTTTTTAATCTGTAGGTTTGGGAAAAATACAACAGGGCCTCTGTTTATAGACCCCTAACCATCCCAAGAACCCAGATTGAATTAAACTTTAAACAGGTAACTTAATCCTATTTAACACTGGCACCATTTGTGGGAAATGGAGTAGTCGTTTGTATCAAAGATTAAGATTGAGGAAGAATTCTTTGATATATGCCTGTAACACGTTCCGGCGAATCATACCCCAAATACCACAGAGATCAACATCCCTGGACAGTTCCGAACCTATTAGGAACACCCCCTACTGGTAGAAGTGCAGGACAATTAAGTCCAGTTGCAGAAGGATCAGTACAGCCAGCCAACAACAATTCCGGTGGTAGTTCGGTAGCACACGACGAGATTCCGGTGTGTTCCGGTGCGAGTCTGATACCTTCTGGAGAAAGTACGGTGATTTCTGGTTGTAAAGAGGTGCAGTGCGGAGACAGTTCCGCACTGTCTGGTTAGAATTCGGTCACTTTTGATGACAGGTTCTCATGATCTGGAGAGAATGCTTCCGATGATAGTGCAGTCTGGTCCGGTGAGAATTCGGTGAGTTTCGGTGAGAGTTCGGTATTACCTGGTGGCGTTCAAAGTTTTTCGGTGAAACTGCGGTGCTGTTTGGTGGAAACTTACTGCATTCACCATTTTTCGGTGCATATTTAGCTAATTTCGACACTAAAGTTGAGGAAGGATTGATAGATTTGGAGTTAAGTAATCGGTTCAACGACATTTTAGGACTGAAAAGTGAGCAGGTTGACCATACAGTCCTGGAAGATCAAGAGATACCTCCCCAAAATTCCGCTAACAACAACGCCACTAATAACAGCACCATGAGTGGCTCACAACAACAACAACAAACACCGCCACAACCGCAACCACAACATCAACAGCAACAGGTTATCCCACCGTGCCCGGTACCAGTGGGGGTTACATACACAAAATTTGAAGGTTTTCTGGGGGATGATCCCGACGCGCATGTACTGACCTTTGAGATTAATTATGCAGTTCTGAATTACCCAACAGATCCTGCGTACAAAGCAATTGTGTTTCAATCGACTCTTGTTAATGAAGCTGCACGATGGCTAACCGAATACGATTTAAACCACTTCTGGCAGTATGATGATGTGAAGGATGCCTTTCTGCAACATTTCGGTTAAGAAGAACCCCGCCAAAATTTTTGACTACCTGCAGAACAATAGGTAGAAACCTCACCAAAATGTACAAGATTATGCCACGTTATTTCGGACTCATTTACGACAGTTGCCACCAGCACATGTGAATTTACCAGATGACATTATCACGCAGTGGTTCATCAACAGATTAAAGCCCCAATTGAAGTAGATTATGATCATATGGTGTGTGGGTGGAATGACTTTGGATGCCATCATTGCCATGGCATTGCAATTAGAAAACAAAGTGGGCGGATTCACCGAAGGCCTAGAGTGGTTGAAAGTGTCCAGGCAATCCAACGAGGATCCGTTGAAATAGATATACTGTACCAAATGAAAGAATCTAGGGCACAGTAGCTCAACATGTGCGCTGAATCAACTGTATTGTGCCATCTGCCATACAACATACCACACCACAGAGACTTGTTTGTATAATGCAAAGGTACAGAACAGAGCAGCTGTTAATGCCATTATCCAGGAACAAGGGCAGCCGGCCAGCCATTATGTCCAACCACAGATGCGGAATACCCCATACCAGGGATACAGGAACTATCGAGGAGGATGGCCAAATAATTTTGGACAAGCCTGGTGGAATGCAGGCCCATCAGGCAAAGGTACATCTCCTCCACCCCCTAAATGTCATTTTTGTGGGGAAATTGGGCATATCTGTAGGTTCTACAAAGATGCAGTTGAGTATGACAAAAAGAAAAGAGCACGATAACATCCAATGGCGAATATGGTGTATATTTCACCAGTAGACACGCAAGCAGTAGTGGTCCAAACACGTTCCGACAAGCAATTATAGCCTACTGCAGAGATTTTTGAACCAGGCATTCGAGAACAACAGAAGGTGTTTACAAGAGCAAGCAAGTGGGCGACGCAAGAGCAAACCGTATTCCTTGACCCAGCTCCGATGATGCAGCAAGGCATACCGTCGGAACTACCAGGAAGGCAAAATCTGACTCACACAGTACCAGAGTCCATACTGGAGAGCGTACCGGAAGCAACCAAAACTGATTCGGTGTTGGATGTTCTGTCTAAGGCATCAATTACATTGCCCTTGGGACAACTATTGGCTTTGGTCCTTAGAGTGCGTCAACAGTTCCAACAGCAGGTTAGTCCAGGATCCTCGAGTGCTCCTGCAACAGCCACAATCCAACGGAATTGGACCCAATGGTGGACCATATGGTACCACTGATTACGATATGGTACAAAAACCATAAAATCACACAAGTTTTAATTGATGGTGGATCTGGTGTAAACATAGCAACAGCCGCGCTTTGCAAACTGATGGGGTGGATGCAAATTGAACCTGTTCAATTCTTTGTACATATGGCTGACCAATCTCGAGTCCATCCGATGGGCTTAGTGCGAGATATTCTGATCACTCTACAAGGAATTGTTTTCAAAATGACCTTTGTTATGCTGGACTTACCAGAATCTAGCCTGGACTACAATCTGATCTTTGGATGTTGTTGGCTAAAACAAGCTAAGGTAGTGCAAGACTGGTCAGCACATGAATTAGTCTTTAAAAATAACCATCGAAAATATGTTGTCCCGCTGGACAACATGAAACCCTGTGACTTACATGCACGACCGTATTTAGCGGAGCCTGTACACATGCTGGATGGCCTCTCCGATGATGAAGAGGAAGCTTTCCTTACAGCCAACAAGGATTTGATGGCCCTTGACACTGTAGATTTACAAACGGTGGCTGATAACTGAAGTTCGGCAGCCTGTATGGTGGTACCACTGACCGGCGAGCATGAGTCAAGTACGGAACAAACCTTGGATGATACAATGCTCCAACAATTACTTCAGTCAGGAGATGATTTGGAAAGGCCTCGGCAGTTCTATGTACCGGAAGATCAGCTGAACACCTGCAATTTAGGTCACCAAACCAATCAACGGCCAGTAAAAATAAAAGCAAGACTGTCTGAGACCTTCCAGGAGCACTTGTTGTAACTGCTACAAGAGTTCGCTGATGTGTTTGCATGGGACTACAGGGACATGAAGGGGTTGGACCCGTGGATTTATCAACACAAACTGGTGCTAAAATCGGATGCGAGACCCATCAAACAACCCAGTTACAGGATGAATCCTAACTATGCGGCACAAGTTAAAGCCGAACTTGGGTGGTTGTTGAAGGTGGGATTTATTTTGCCTATTGAGCATGCAAAATGGATCTCTCCCATTGTTATAGTTCCGAAGAAAAACAAGCAGCTATGGATATGCGTGGACTACCGAAAGCTCAATGCCGCAACCGTACCTGATCCATTTCCATTGCAGTTCCTGGATACCATGTTAGACGATGTGGCCGGCTGGGGGATGTATTCCTTTCTTGATGGATACAGTGGTTACAATCAAGTCAGAATGGCAGAGCAGGACATACCCAAGACTGCATTTATTACGAACTAGGGTGTCTATACGTGTACCATAATCTGGTTTGGACTACGCAATGCTCCCATTATGTTCCAACGCTGCATGCAGGAAATTTTTTCCCCTTATCTCACCACCTTTATGAGAGTGTATCTGGATGATTTTTTGCTATCCGATGATAGGTGGGCACACCTTTACCATTTACGGTGTTGCTTTTTGAAGTGTCGAGAATATCGCTTGTGCCTGAACCCGAATAAATCGGTATTCTCTATATCCTGTGGCAAGTTTCTCGGACAGGTTATTTCAAAACAAGGCATTCAAGTGGATCCAGATAAAGTGAAGGCCGTATTGGAGGATCCTGCTCCTAAGACACCTAAAGAAGTGATGCGGTTTTTGGGACAAATTCGATGGCATGGGTGGCATCTGCATTGGCTTGCTCATCTGGCAATACCACTTAATCGATTGATAACCAGTACCCCGTGTCAGTTCGAATGGACTGACGAGTGTCAACTTTCTTTTGACAGATTGAAATCATTGTTAACTCAGGCTCCCATTTTACAAGCACCGATTGGGAATTGCCATTTCATGTCTTTGTGGATGCATCCGATAGTGCCATTGGAAGCATGCTGATGTAGCAGACGGATACATGGTTTCGTTCTGTATATTATGTGAGCCACAGATTGGCCCCGTCAGAGCGTAACTATTCAGTTACTGAACGAGAGTGTCTTGGCTTAGTATATTCTATGAAAAAATTTTGACTATCTGTTGGGCAAACGCTTCACCTTCCACATAGAACATGCGGCATTGGTGTATTTGGTGCGCCAACAACATTTTGGAGGATGGCTAGCACGATGGGTCTTGCTGCTTCAAGAATTTGATTACTCCATCGTACATCGACCATAGCACACGCTCTTGCTGACTTTCTCTCTCGATTGGATTTCGGTGAGCCTCTGGAGGGAATTGATGATACAACACCAGCCATTTATGCAACAGAGACAATACAAGATGATCAACAGGAATTGCCAATACCCTCTTCTTAATATGACACCTTGCTGTTGTTCTTGACTAGTGGATGTCCGCCTGGTATGATTTCTCCAGCTGCTCGATGAAGATTATCCACGTACAGTCGACACTTTTAGTTGATTCTAGGACAATTATATTACATGGATCACTCAGGCGTACTACTCAGATGTGTCCCTCCACATGAAATTTCTGCAGTCATTACCATGGCCCATGGTGCCCCAACCAGAGGACATTTTGCGGTTGACCTGACTCACCGGAAGATTCTACAGAGTGGATTATGGTGGTCCACCATGTATTGTGATGTGACCAAGTATGTACAACAGTGCGATGAGTGTCAACGTTCTAGTCAACCTTTCCAGTGACACTACTTTCCGCTTCAACCCGTTGTGCCTTTAGAACCCTTTCAGAAATGGGGTTTGGATTTCATAGGACCTATTACACCTCTGGCAATAGTCACCAATAACAGATATATTCTGACATGCACTGGTTACGCATCTAGATGGGCCGAGGCGTGGGCTCTCCGATCAGTGACAACGGCTACGGTTGTTAAATGTTTAATGAAGGATATCTTTCCGCGCTATGGGTTACCCTTGGAGATAGTAACTGATCAAGGTACTATATCAGTTTTAGTGAATATGGGTATGAGAGAAGCTAGGTGTTGGGTAGGGGCCAGGCTTCTTGTTACCATTGGCCACAATCATTCATTTTTGTAAAAATGGTTCACAACTCTAATGGGTAGCAATGGGCCCTTGTTATCCATGTTGCTTTTTGTGGACATGTCACTATAAGGTCTTCAATGAAGCAAATTACTGAAGCTTTCCACTAGTTTTCTATTGTATTTTTGCAAGACATCCATGCGAGCTCAATAATGGATCTTCAACACAAACACAAATCGGAAATAAAATAGGAAAAAATTTTGAGCAATGCTTTGATTGATAGGATTCCAATCGTGGTGTTATCTTCTTACTACAAATTGCGGGGATATGGAGAGTATGTTTTCCGAAGGCCTATTTGCATGTCCCTACATAATGGTAAAGGTTTTTAGGTAAGAAATCAGTTCTCAAGGTCTCTAGCTTCCCACCCAATACAATCAATAGGGAGGGTGGAGCCATACATCTAGTGCCATAATATTTTCTATCTTTTGTATTTTATGAATCATTGGAATGGTAAAAAAGAAAAATCACATCCCATAGCCTAAGCATCGTCTTCATTGGATAACCCTTGAGCACATCACTCAAGACCCACACCTTTCACATGTTTTTCTATAAGTGCATCTAAATCTGCATTCATAGTTCCACCCTACAAGGCCATGCATTGTATAATAATTGCTTAATAACCCATGTGTTGCCTTAACTAATCCCCCTATGACTACTTCCACAATCTCTCTTACAATTTTTCTTTTCTTTCAGGTGGTGGAACTAGCTTTCTTTTCTTTTTTTTCTCACTGCATGTACCACCCTACAAACCTGGTCCATTATTTTTTGTTTTTCCATCCATCATTCTTTTCTATTTTGGGGGGTGTTAGTCGTTAAACTTCCGACTTCAGACTCAAAACACTTTCAAGTTCAGACGTTTCCGAATCCTTCCTGACATTAAGTTACCTCTTAGCCACGTGGGTCCTTGGGAGTGGTAGGGGTCTTTTAGACAGAGGCCCTGTGCTATTTTCCCAACTTATTACACAATCATAATTGCTCTCTCGCGTCTTAGCTCAGTGCGCAACTCTGAACAACTGATGACTGTTCGGTGTACTGGACTTAGAATTCCTGAACCAATCCTGCTATAGTGATCTAAGCAGTAGTCCGGTGACTTGTGTCCGATAGAATAATCTACTTCAGTAAACGAAGATCACCTAATACAAACTTCTTCAGAACAGACAGGTATACCAAACACACATATATACCCTGAAGTTATGCAACTCATCGTATGCCAACCTCGAGCAACAAATTTCCTGACAACGATCGACTATTCACAGACTTAACAATGTCCTACTCGCACTCCAACCATTACAGATGCTAGTCTTCCTGTGATCGGAATCAACAATGAACGTAGACTACTGCATCGAACTTGGTCACTTACAGAAAATGTTAACATGCGAACAGTCGGGGGCTACTTTTCACAATTCCTCGTTCAGCATACTAACTGACAAACAACACACTGCAACTCAATAACACTCAGAGACACACTCAACCATTACCAAACAGATTCGTAACACAAGATTACCAATTCGTAACTCTGCACTATGGTGCGAGTAAACGACTAGACGGAGCACAAAACAGAACAGAACAGAGTAGAGTTCACTCTTCTCAATGACATACATACTACAAACAGTACGCTTACAATTCCCCAAAAAAAACAGGCTCTCGGCCACTCTTTTCTCATTTCCTTATATAGAAGATTTTTTACAAGGGTGCGCGAATCTTTAGTTACCTGCGTGTTTCCCGAAAGGTTCTTTTACATTTAAGACGCCTGTCCTAGTACATTTGTCCTTGTTCGGCGGCCGTCTAACACTGGCATGCACGGTGGGACTCGAACCCGCAGGTTTCTATGGTTCTGCTACGAGACCTTCTAAATACATGCTTCGGGCGAGCCTAAATGTTCGAGTAATTTTCTTTTTAATGGTATCTATCATCTGAACTAGAGTAGTCGGTTCTAATAGCTGAGCGTCCGTTCTAACGGAGCTAAGAGCTATGGTTTGGGTTAACAAAATTTCGGTCTGGGTCTATAAGAAGGCCTCTTGTAAAAAAAATTCATTGGATAATGCAGCGTCCCGGGATGTCTTCATTTCGGTGACTTTCTGCTGCATATCCGTGACTCGATCCTTCTGATTTCGCAATTGGTTATCTAGTCGCTCGAGTTGCTGGTTCTGAAATTCGATCGTTTTGGAGTATGCATCTCGTTCTCTTCGAGCATTTGCTAGATCTTTTTGGTATTTGGCTTCCCTGGTTAATTGGTGTCTCAGCATTCTGTTCACCTCGTCCAAACATTCCTGGGCTCTTCGTAGCTCGTCTTTGACTTGTTCTGCTTCTCTCTATTGGTCTTGATTTTTCTGGATGGTTTCCTGCAATTGGGCCTTCGTTTCTTCGACCAATTCTTTGAGGGATGAGCTGATGTCTTCTTTTTCTTGGAGTGCGGTCTTCAATTCCCGGATTTCTTCGTGTGCTGCGTGTAATAACTAGTCTTTGGCGGCAAGCTGCTCCAGTGCTGCATCCCTTTGCTGTATCAAGGCTTGTTGTGCCGAAAACTATGCTTGGAGGTCTGCTAATTGCGTTTGTAATTGATGATTCTCTGCTTTTACTGCATCGACTTCTTCTTGGAGAGGGATGATGTCGGCTTCCGGGAGGTCGACTTTGTGCTGTAGATCTTGCCGAATCGTGTTCGTGACTTCACTCAGCTGTACCGGAAGTTGTTGTGAAAGGGTAATGAGCATTTGGCCCATGGCGGCCAGTTCGGAAAAGATCGGAACGGAGGGAAGGAGAAGTGGGTGTTGTGGTGGTGCAGAGGTTTGCGTGTGGATTTGGGGGGATGTCGGGGGTGAATAATTGGGGGAGGATGAAGAGGATTCGGAAATTGGCGGGGGAAGAGGGTTGACTGGTGGGGATTGAGGACCAGGGGATGCAGGGTGAGTTACTTGATGGATGGGTTGGTGTTCACCTGTATTGTGGGCAATGGTGGATTCTACGACCTTCAGCAGGGTGTTAAGTGCGCTGTTGGCCACTTGCTGTTCGTCTTCTCGTCGTTCTGATGCTTCTTCGGTTGAGACTGGTTCTGTTTCTGTGTGATTCTGCTGGTCATGGTGATCGGTCAATGATTCGTTGTGGATGGAAGTGGCTGTGTTGTGGAAGGTCTCTTCTTGTTCTTCGTTTCGGGTGTCCTGATCCTTTCCGACGGATCCTTGTGCTTCGCTTTCTGAGGAGCTGATCCGGATTCTCTTATTGCGGAAGAGTTGGTTGATCTCCTCATCTTCTTCTTCATCGTTGTCGAGTGGTTGGACTGATTCTTCGTGCCTAAGTATGGGACCTTGGGGTGGTGGTTGTGCGGCAAGGATGGCTGGGAAGAGGAATGATATGATATGGGGAAGGCGAGAGCGCGGGGTGGTTCCCTTTTGGAGTTGCTTCACTATAGCTACGCACTCTTTGTGGATTCGAAGAAGAAAATAGGAGGCGAAATTGATTGGTTCTCGGGCGGCTAAATCTAGGGCGGAATAAAATGGGCGTGAGATGCCATAGGTGCGCTTCTGAAGATTGAGTATGGCGACTAAGAATTGCAGGGCAGATCGTTCGGGTTTAGGACGGCAGAGGATAGCGTATTCGTTGGAGGAAGATCGGGGGAACAGTTCGGTCATGCGGGTGAGGGGGATACTAGGGCCATTTTCTCGGCCTTGCGGGGAGAGGCGGAAGGCTTCAGAGAACGCTTGGAAGGTGATGACGGTTCGTGAAGGGAGCGAGAGGAAGACCCATTGGCGTTCGGTGGCGGGGGACTGAGCAATGGCAGTGATGATTTGCGCGAAGAAGGGATGGGCTTCCACTGAGTGCCAAGGCAACTCAGCGAAGTTGGCCAACCCTCTGTAGCGCAGGTATTCACCTACCTCGGTAGGGATACCATCACGGAAGGCAGCATAGTTGGCTATCGCTTCCATGGCGTTTACTGAGAGAGACTATGAACATGGATGCAGAATGCACGAGTGCTCAGAATACTAACATACAACACAATAGCATTTTTCGGCGCTGTCGACAGAGTTAAGTAGGAACAACACGGTGGGGAGGAAAAAGGGGTTGGGTATCATTGTGAAGTGCGGGAATGATGCTTGTTTTCATGCAGGCGTGCGTACTCGAGTGACTGGTAAGGGGGCGGCTGGTCACATAAAGATTGCACAAAACACGGCTATTTATAAAAAGGGAGAAAGAAAAGAGAAAAAGATTAAACAAAACGCGGTCTACTGCCGAAAAATTTAATGCGGGCTAGTGGCGTGATGATATGGCCGTAGCTTCGACCCATTGATTACTTTGGGGAGTGGATTTCTAGTCAACGTAGTCAACCGGAAAGTTGCCGGACCGATTTGTTCTGAGATCTTAAAAGGGCCGAACCATCGTAGTTTGAACTTTCCTGCTGCTCTATCCGACTTTGCGTTATAGAAGAGTACAAGCTGTCCTACCGAAAAGATTGGAGTCTTCAAATATCGATCGTGTGTCTTGGCTTGCCTTAGTTGTACTTCACGCATGGTTAAAAAGCTGAGCCATCGGTGCTCATCAAGTTCTCTGAGTGCGTCCATTCGTGTTGTCAGCGAATCTTCCGGTAGCATCTTCTGAGTGATTGCTACACGCAGACTTGGGATGACTACTTCCATGGGTGCTATTGCTTCTAAGCCATAAGCTAGTTTGAAAGGTGTCAAGCCTGTTGTTACCTTATATGTAGTTCGGTATGCACATAATACTGCAGGTAGTAGTTGATCCCATCTTTCCGGTGCTTCCATGATCAATTTCCGAAGGATATTCAATAGTGATTTGTTTGTACTTTCGGCCAAACCATTGGAACGAGGATAATAAGGAGAACTAAATTTATGTGTGACCTGGAACGAATGTGTAAGTGCCTTCATTAAATTGTTTACAAAATGAGTGCCTTGATCTGAGACAATTTCCAGTGGTAAGCCAAAACATGGAAAGACATCATTTAGCAGACATTTTGCTACTGCAACCGCTGTAGCAGACCGTAAAGCCCAAGCTTCTACCCATCTCGTTGCGTAGTCTGTACAGGTTAGTATGTATCTGTTGTTCCTGAAGACTGCTGGAGGTGTGATCGGACCGATAAAATCTAATCCCCATTTCTGAAATGGTTCTAATGGCATGACTGGCTGCAAGGGAAAGAAGTGTCGTTGCAGCGGTTGTCCCGACCTTTGACAGTTATCGCAGTGTTTGACAAATTGGGCCACATCTCTGTACATAGTTGGCCACCAGAGACCTCCTTGCAGAATTTTCCGGTGAGTCAAATCTGTGGCAAAGTGACCACTAGTAGGGGTCGAGTGAGCCATCATGATGACTGAGTTAATTTCATGCGGAGGAACACATCGAAGTAAGATTCAGGTGTGATCTACATAATATATTTCTCCAGCAACTAACCGGAATCGGTGACTAAAAACTGCAATTTTCCTTCGTACTGCCTTGGCTGTCTCGGATGGAAAGCATCCTTCGGTGAGAAAAGTTAGAATCTGATCATAATATGTAGGTGGTGCTTGTGATTCGGCAGTCTCATCAGTCAGTGGCTCATAACTATAGATTGCTGGAGTCATGTCATCTATGCCTATCGGAGCTTCACCGAAATCTAGGCGAGATAAGAAATCTGCTAAGGCATGTGCATTTCCGGGTCGGTGGATGACTTCATAGTCGAATTCCTGCAAGAGTAGCACCCATCGTGCTAATCGTCCGCCTAAATGTTGCTGTCTTACTAGATAGATGAGGGCAGCATGATCCACATGGAAGGTGAATTTCCGGCCTAGTAGATAATGTCTGAACTTTTTGATGGAGTAAATTAATCCTAGACATTCTCTTTCGGTGGTAGAATAGTTCTTTTCTGCAGGTGCAAGCCTTCTGCTGGCATAATAAATGGGGCGAAACCACTTATGTGTTTGCTGCATCAGAATACTGTCGATCGCAATATCTGAGGTGTCGACAAAAACATGGAACGGATTGTCCCAGTCCGGTGGTTGTAAGATTGGGGCCTGCGTCAATAAATACTTGAGTCGATCAAATGTAGTTTGGCATTCTTGAGTCCATTCGAACTGTCGGGGAGTTTTTGTGATTAGCCTGTTCACTGGTACAGCCAGATGAGCAAGACACCGTAAGTGTCTGCCATGCCACCGTACTTGACCCATGAAGCGCATAACTTCTTTTGGTGTAGTGGGCACCGGAGCTTCTAATACTACCGACATTTTATCTGGATCTACTTGGATACCTTGTGCAGATACAATGTGGCCAAGTAACTTGCCACATGAGACCGCAAACACTGATTTGTTTAGGTTCAAGCAGAGTCTATATTCTCTGCACTTCTGAAAGCAGCACCGTAAATGGGACGTGTGCTATCATCTTACCGAAAATTGAAAAATCATCGAGATATACTTGCATAAATGAAGTAAGATAAGGAGAAAATATCTCTTGCATGCATCTTTGGAATGTGCTTGGTGCGTTTCTCAATCCAAACCACATTACCGTACAAGCAAAGACACCCCAATTGGTAATGAAGGCAGTTTTTGGTATATCCTCTTCAGCCATTCTAACCTGATTGTAACCACTGTATCCGTCTAAGAATGAATACATTTCGTGACCTGCTACCCTATCAAGCATGGTATCCAGAAAGGGGATCGGGAAAGGATCCGATACTGTTGCTGTGTTTAATTTCCGGTAGTCTACACAGATTCGCAGTTGCTTATTTTTCTTTGGCACGATCACAATTGGTGAAATCCATTCAGCATGTTCTACTGGTACGATGAACCCGACTTTTAATAATCTATCAAGTTCGGCCTTTACCTGTGATGCATAATTGGGGTTCATCCGGTAGCTGGGCTGTTTGTTAGGTTTAGCTTCAGGCTTCAACATGACTCTATGCTGATAGATGCATGGATCTAATCCTTTCATGTCTTTGTAATCCCATGCAAAGACGTCTGAGAATTCGCGAAGTAGTCGAATCAAGTCAGTTTTAAATGATTCCGGTAAGTTTTGCCTTATCTTTACAGGTCGTGGATGATCTTCGTCTCCTAGATTGTACGTGGTCAACTTGTCTTCGGAGACATAAAACTGTTGCGGTTTCTCTGTATTGTCTGTTGACTTGAACAGCGATTGTAATTCATCGCCATGTGTTGGGACAGTATCTTCTTGCTTAGTTTTTTTGGTGATAGGTACTATTGTACAAACTGAAGTGTTCCAGTTATCTATAACGGACTGTAGATCAACAGTCCCTAAGGTCATTAAATCAGCGTTATTCTTCAGAAATTCTTCTTCTTCATCATCTGATAGTCCATCTAACATGTGGACTGGTTCAGCAAAATATGGTCTGGCGTGAAGTTCGCAAGGTTGTATAGCATCTAATTTTACCACATATCTACGATTGGCATCTTTGAACGTAAGCTCTTGTGCAGACCAATCCTGTATTACCTTTGCATGATTCAGCCAAGGTCGGCCAAAAAGAAGGTTGTAATCCAAAGTGGATTCCGGTAGATCTAGTATAACAAAGTTCATTTTGAAGGTCGTACCTTGTAAAGTAATGGGTACATTTCGCACAAGTCCTACGGGATGGACTCTAGATTGATCTGCCATTCTGACAAAAAATTGAACTGGTTCGATTTCGGTCCATCCTAACCTTTTGCATAAGGCTGCAGTCGCAATGTTTACACTAGAGCCTCCATTCAAGGGAACTGAATGATCGACAATAGAATCAGGTTCCGGTTGAACTGCTACTGTTGCCAAAATACAAGAAGGTACCGGACTGAACTGTTGTTGGAACTGTTGTCGAATCCCCGGTACCAATGCCAGCAGTTGGCCTAGAGGTAGGGTGATAGATGCCTTGGATAAAATTTCCCAGGCCTGTTGAGATTGGTTGTCCTACTTCTTTGAACTTGAGGTCTCTACCGATGCAGAAGTATCTGCTGTCACGTCTACTGCTGATGATGGCTCCATTGCTGCTTCCTTTTGTTGTGTTCCTTCCTTTGTCGACGAAGCCTGGGTCACCGGAATAGGTTCTGGAAACACTGGTGGTTCTGTTGCGGTCCAGTGACTAGCCTGGTTATAGATCCTATATTGTTCTCGTATCTCGGGTTCGAATATTTCTGCTGCCGACTGCAGTTGTTTACCAGATCGGGTCTGGACTGTAGCAATCTGTGTTTCTACTAGTGTGATTTGTACCATGTTGGCCATTGGGTTTTGTCGCTCCTTCTTCCTTTGATCATACTCAGCTGCGTCTTTACAAAATCTTCTAATGTGTCCGAATTCACCACAAAAATGACAGCGTGGTGGTGGTGAATTGGGATTTTCCGGTGGTGGTCCGTTCTGCCAGCGGTTTGCATTATAATTGTTGTTCCTCTGTCCTCGGTAGTTCCGATATCCTTGTGGTTGATTGTTTCTCAGTTGCGGAGGTACATAGTGATTCGCTGGCTGTCCATGTTCTTGAATGACTGCATTGACCGTTGCTGTTCCCTGTACTCTGGAGTTGTAGACACAGTTTCCGGTGGTGTGCCCGGCAGTGTTGTAGATAGCACAGAACGTTTGATTTAGTGCACAATTGGCACTAGTATGACGTGAATTTTTGCATGTGATGCAGTATACTTGTCTGGTTATATCTTCAGTCATAGTTTTGTTCGTTTTTAACCACTCTAGATCTTCTGTAAATCCACCGATTTTGGATTCAAGTTGCAAAGCCATGGCAATGACTGCATCCAGCGTCATAGCTCCGACACATCTTATGATCATGACCTGTTTCAATTGTGGGGTTAAGCCATTGATGAACCACTGAGTGATGACATCATCCGGTAAGTTAGCGTGGGCCTGTGGTATCTACCGCAAGTGTGTTCTAAAAAGTGTAGCATACTCTTGGACAGTCTGATTTGCCTTCTATCGGTTGTTTTGTAAATAATCAAAGATTTCGACGGGATTCTTCTTTAGCCTGAATCGTTGCAGAAAAGCGTCTCGTACTGCGTCATATGTACCGAAATGATTAATGTCGTATTCTGTAAGCCATCTGGTTGCTTCATTGACCAGTGTAGATTGAAAAACAATGGCCTTATATGCCTGATCCGGTGGATGTTTAAGAACTGCATAACTTATCTTGAAAGTGCGTACGTGAGCATCCGGATCATCTCCTGGGAATCCACCGAATTTTGTGTATGTTACTCCTGTTGGAGGCGGCCTTGGTTGACATAACTGTTGTTGCTGTTGTTGTCCGTTCATTGTGAGTGTATTAGGCCTTCCTTCTGTATCTTGAGGTTGATTGGTTGAACTATCGGAACTTGTATCGCCGGATGGCGTGCCTTCCGGTGTGCTGTTTTTACTTAGGATGCTTCGGATCTCTGCTTCGAACCGCTTTCCTTCCTTCTGGATGTCCAATATCCGAAATCTTTCTTCCAAGCACGATGGTTGGGCTCAGGATTCCGCAAAAAATGCTAAGCCTTCACTGACAGTTGGTGATTCTATCACCGGAACATCACCGGAGTGAACCGAAATTGTGCTAGAATGTAGTGTTTTTCCGCTTTTACCGATTTCTTTTCGTGGCGTATTTCTGATCGTGGATAACTCTGAATCTTTATCCAAGATTGTTAAACTGGTTTCCAACGGCGTCTTGGTAGCTTATGGAATTACTATATCTTCGATAGGTTGGGTCGAAGTAGCACCAGAAGGTACCAAAGGCGTTGATCGTCCCACCGGAATATGACCGGAATTAATTCTAATGTCCTTAACTTGCTTGACCACTGGGTCAGACCGCGTTATACCTTCTTCTACTAGGTTTGTCTTTAGTACTTTAAGTGTTCCAGCCTTATGGTTCTTAGGATACGTTTTGCCAGACCGAGTAACCGGCATGTATCATTGCGCAGTAACACTATTTGAGCAGTTTACAACAATCTGGCTCTGTTGCTACTGTCAGTCAATCGAACGATAAATGGGATGTTTGATTCTGACAAACAGCTGGCACTTTAATGCCACTTTTTTCACAGATAACTGGCAATCTGATGCAACTTTCCCACAGATAACTGGCAATCTGATGCCACTTTCCCACAGAAAGCGCCAAATGTTAGTCGTTAAACTTCCGACTTCAGACTCAAAACACTTTCAAGTTCAGATGTTTCCGAATCCTTCCTAACATTAAGTTACCTCTTAGCCACGTGGGTCCTTGGGAGTGGTAGGGGTCTGTTAGACAGAGGCCCTGTGCTATTTTCCCAACTTATTACACAATCATAATTGCTCTCTCGCGTCTTAGCTCAGTGCGCAACTCTGAACAACTGATGACTGTTCGGTGTACTGGACTTAGAATTCCCGAACCAATCCTGCTATAGTGATCTGAGCAGTAGTCCGGTGACTTGTGTCCAATAGAATAATCTACTTCAGTAAACGAAGATCACCTAATACGTACTTCTTCAGAACAGACAGGTATACCAAACACACATATATACCCTGAAGTTATGCAACTCATCGTATGCCAACCTCGAGCAACAAATTTCCTGACAACGATCGACTAGTCATAGACTTAACAATGTCCTACTCGCACTCCAACCATTACAGATGCTAGTCTTCCTGTGATCGGAATCAACAGTGAACGTAGACTACTGCATCGAACTTGGTCACTTACAGAAAATGTTAACACGCGAACAGTCGGGGGCTACTTTTCACAATTCCTCGTTCAGCATACTAACTGACAAACAACACACTGCAACTCAATAACACTCAGAGACACACTCAACCATTACCGAACAGGTTCGTAACACAAGATTACCAATTCGTAACTCTGCACTACGTGCGAATAAACAACTAGACGGAGCATAGAACAGAACAGAACAGAGTAGATTTCACTCTTCTCAATGACATACATACTACAAACAGTATGCTTACAATTCCCCAAAAAAAACAGGCTCTCGGCCACTCTTTTCTCATTTCCTTATATAGAAGATTTTTTACAAGGGTGCGCGAATCTTTAATTACCTGCACGTTTCCCGAAAGGTTCTTTTACATTTAAGATGCTTGTCCTAGTACATTTGTCCTTGTTCGGCGGCCGTCTAACAGGGGGTCACATATCACTCATGCATAGTCTCAGTTTACAATTGTTTTATTCTACATCATTGTTTTTTTTCGAGAGTACAATGAATTGGAAACACACATACCCGACCTCGTAAGGTAGAGGCACCCATCTTGGGGAACTCATGGACACCATCTTTGGAAACTCATGGATATGTCCAGCCAGGATTTTAACTCAGGGCTTTTTTGAGGGTACACATAAAAGATATTAAAAAATAAAAAATGGTCTCAAAAAGTTGCAATCTACTTGTTTAGAGTTTTTGTAAGTGATGATTAACTTCAATGCACACATCTAGCACCTAACATCTTTGCATCAATGGCCACCATCATCCCAAATGCCCACCAAAATGTCTATCAATCACCATAGAAAGTAGAGAGGAGGAAGTGTTGGAGGAATCTCTTGAAAGTGACTAAAAAGTCAAAGTCAAATAAACCAAAGCCTAGTCAAAGTGAAAAGACTATGATTAAAGGAGAGTACAATAAAAAAAGTGAAGCAGGGTGAGGTCTACCAATTTTCCTACTCAAATCCCTCATTAGATTAGGAAGTACCCTATTTTTTATCCAAATTACTCGTAAAAATGCTTATTTTTGGCATAAAACCCTAATTTTCTCATAAATGGACCCTAGCATGTAAAAGCCAAAAAGTACCCAAGCTTTATGGGCATAGCTAGTATCTCTAGAACAATTTTTTATTTTTTTGAATTTTTAAAACCTCCGAATAGCCTTTATACTTTTGCAACATACTCAAGGCATATTGCCTTTGGGAAAACCATATACATGTTTCTATATCTATAAAAACAATGCCCAAAAAGTAGTGCAACACACCAAGATCTTTCATGTCAAATTCTTGCATAAGGAGTTTCTTTACCTCTTTAAATCTTTCTTCATTATCACCAACTAAAATCAAGGCATCAACATAAATAGACACAATTATGATGCCATCATCAACCTTCCTTGCATATAATGATTGATCTGCATCATGTTGAGATATTTAGGTAGTGATGTGTGTGAACACACTAGGATCGTCGGGGCACTTTTTTCCCTGTTTAGGAGGTTTTTTTCCCCTCGGTTGTATATACTCCTATTGCCCTAACGGGCTACTTATCTTTGTACATTCTAGTGGTAATAAATTGAGTATTGTGTGTTGTGCTCCAAAATTCTTCTTCTTCCTTATGTTGTTCATGTGCTTTCGCAGACATCTAACTCCAACAATTGGTATCAAAGCAGGTTGCCGCTTCATTTAGGGCATCGTCGACACTCTTCTGGTCAAGAATCGTACAAAATTTGGTACGTATACTCAAGGTGATTATGAGATCAAAACAACTTCGATTTTTGGTGCCAAAATCATGATTTGAGATCGTTTCGGCCTCTGAACTCACTATTGCAACGCTTGTGTAGACTATTTTGTCTTTTTTGTGCCAAAGATATACACCAATTTTGGTTTGCTAGTATAAGTGTCTCAAAGTCTGCTACAGGTCTACCTGAACTCATTTGGGTAGTTCAATTCAACTTTTTGAGGTACAGTCAATTTTTTGCATCAAGGTACTTTAGTCATCAGCCATGGCTGAAAGGAGTGGTGTATTTCGTATGTTGGCTATTGAGGATAAGTTGAATGGTACCAACTACCCATTATGGGCTTATATGATGTGACAGGTATTGGTTGCAAAAGGACTGTGGAACATTGTGTAGGGTGTTGAAAAACGTCCTATCACACCTGCAACTATTACAACTGCAAGTACTGAAGCTGATGTTGAAGGTGTCGAAGATGATGATATTCTTCATATCCCTATTCATGGTGCAGTTTATGCTGCACCTACTATAGAGCAAATTTGTTGGGATGGCAGAGATGCCTAGACACATGCATTGATAGCTTTGTCTGTCAAATGTGCCATTATTCCTCACATTCACTCTTTCAGAATAGCTAAGGATGCTTGGGATACACTTACCATATTGTACCAGGCTAGGAATGAGGCTCGTGTTGCTTACCTCCGAAAACAATTGGAGAGTGAGCACATGAATGAAGGTAATTCTATGGATAGTTTTCTAACAAAGATCAAGGATTTGAAGGAACAATTGATTTCTACAGATGAAGTTCTTCTTGAAAGTTCACTTGTGCAGACTGTTCTGAATGGTCTTCCCAACTCATATCAGAGTTTTGCTTCTACTGTTCGTTTGATGATGAAAGGCAATCCAAACATTTGAAGATTTAGTTTTTGTTTTGTTGTAGGAAGACCAGTCTAGGCAGAACATGTCTATTATGCATGTTGCAGATCAAGCTTTCCTGGATAGTCAGGAGGGCAAAGGAAAATGGAGCTCTTCTATTAGTAAGCAGAAATTTGCAAATGCTGCACATTCAAAGAAGGAAGACAGAGATGAGAAGAAATCAGAAAAGCAGAAATTGTTTTGCAAATACTGTAAAGCAAATGATCATGTCATTAAGAACTATCCAAAAATGGATGCTAAAGAGGCAAAGAAGAAAGAGGCCGGAATGGTTGTTGTAGAGGCCTCTACACCGAAAACAGATTCTGCTAATCTTGTTTAGGATGAAGAATGGGTGTTTACTATTGTTTGAAGTTTTGACCCATCTTCTCATGAGATGTGCATGTCTGTAGTAGACTCAAATGTTTGATACTTTGATAGTGGGGTGACCAAACATATTACCTCACAGCGCACTTTCTTCTCTTCACTCGAGTCTTCCCCTATAGGGAATACTGTAATATGCGCCAACAATTCCTCTTATCTTGTTATGGGAGTTGGTAAGATCATTTTGACTACTACTGATGGTAGTTCTTTCACTTTTTTAGATGCTTTGTTTGTGCAAGGGATTAAGAAAAATTTGTTATCAGTTTCTACATTAGCCAAGATTGGCTTGGTTGTGAAATTTGTTGATGACAGATGTACAATTCATGGTCTGTCAAATGACGATGTCATTATTGCTTCTGGCATTTTATGTCATGGGCTGTATAAGCTCATAGACTATGAAAGATTTGTAAATGATTTGACATGTGCAGTACATGATTCTCAGGCTATGTCAGATGCAAAGCTTTGGCATGCGTGCTTTGCTCATCTGAATTTTGCTAGTTTGCTATGCCTGCAGAAATCTGAAATGGTGTCCTCTTTGCCCAAACTTGAGGTACCTGGTAACATGTATGTGAAGGTTGTATTTTGGGCAAAATGCAGCATTCTTCCTTTCCAAAAGATGGTTCAGTTTGAGCTACTCAGAATTTGTAGCTTGTAGATAATGATGTTTGTGGACCTATGCAGACACCCTCTTTTGGAAATTATCTTTAATTTGTGACTTTTATTGATGATTTTTCCAGGCATGCATGGGTATATCCATTGAAAGCAAAGTTCCAAGTGTTTATGTGCTTCAAACAATTTCTAATTTTGGTTGAAAATCTGTCAGCATGTAAAATGGGCACCTCCATTCTGATCGAGGGGGGGACTATATGGCTTTCGACTTTAATGCATTTCTGGCTGAACGTGGGGTAAAACATCAGTGTACAGTGTCGTATACACCTCAACAAAATGGAATTGGTGAACAGAAGAATAGGTCACTCATGGAGATGGTGAGATCTATGGTCAAGAGTCAGGCTTTACCTCATAGTTTCTTGCTTGAGGCTGTCATGTGTGCAGCATATGTACTTAATAGGTGTCCCACTAAAGCGTTGCAGTCCATCACTCCATATGAGGCTTAGCATGGTCGCAAGCAATCTGTTGCTCATCTGCATGTTTTTGGTTGTTTGGCATATGCATTAGTGCATGAACAACATCACAGAAAACTGGATGATAAAGCAGTAAAATGTATTTTTGTTGGGTACAGGTCTGAAAGCAAAGGCTATTGTCTGTATCATCCATAGACTAAACATATTTTGGTTAGCCATGATGTTGTTTTTGTGGAATATGCTATTCAGCCCTTACTTTCATGTACTAAGGAGACATCTGTTAGCTCCAAATACATGTATTATACTTTGCTGCCTCTTTTTACAAGTGGACAGTCTAGTGTTGGTCCTAATGAGGCAACTTCTCAGCCTTCGTAGGTTTCATGTGATGATGCATATCATTCCATTTCTGATGCAGATTTACATGATTCACTTGTTGATGAGAGAGTTGATATTGAGTA
Organism: Ceratopteris richardii; assembly: GCA_020310875.1. NCBI lineage: Eukaryota > Viridiplantae > Streptophyta > Polypodiopsida > Polypodiales > Pteridaceae > Ceratopteris > Ceratopteris richardii. The sequence goes on from CM035408.1 coordinate 48,678,122, forward strand.
GGCAAAAACTGTGCTAAAATGGTTGGTGTAGACTTTGAGTGACAACAAATTAGATGCACCTCTATCATATTGTACTTGGTTAGGCTCTCATAGTGCCTCTTTTGCATCAGTTTGCTATGCTATGACTGTCTCTAGTCTCTGTGATGAGATTGAACCTGTTTCGTTTGATGAAGCACAAAATTTCAAACATTGGATGGCGGCAATGCAATTTGAATATGATGCTATCATGAAAAATGGTACCTGGTCTTTATGTGACTTGCCTCTTGGCAAGAAGGCCATTGGCACTAAGTGGGTATACAAGCTGAAGCGTAAACCTGATGGAATAGTTGACAGGTATAAGGCTAAGCTTGTTGCAAAGGGTTATGTGCAAGAAAGAGGCATTGATTTTGATGAAACCTTTGCTCCTACTTGCCGAATGACTACTGTTTGTAGCATTTGTGCACTTGCAGCTCATTATGGTTGGAATGTACATCAGTTGGACATTAAAATAACATTTTTGAATGTTGACTTGCACGAAGAACTGTATGTTTTTCAACCACGTGGCTTTGTGCATAAAGGACATGAAAACCAGGTGTGCAGGTTAAAGAAGGCATTATATGGTTTAAAGCAAGCACCACATGCTTGGTATGAAAAGATACATGCCTATCGGATTGCACATGGTTTTGAGAACAGTCCAACTAAAAGCACCTTATATGTTGAGCATGCTAATGATGTGCTTCTGATTATTCTAGTGTATCTTGATGACATGCTGCTCACTAGTACTCATGACACACATATTGCTGATTTTAAGGCTGATTTGCATGCCTCATTTGAGATGTCTGATTTGGGGCATTTGCATCACTGTTTGGGCATTCAATTTATGCAAGTTGATGGTGGGATGGCTTTGTGTCAAATGAAATATATTGACACATTATTGCAATGTTTTGGCCTTGAAGACTATAAGCCTATAGCCACTCCTATGGAGACAGGCTTACGATTGAGTCTTCATGATGCTGGAGATGCATTTGATGCTGTTCTCTATGAGCAGGCTCTTGGATGCTTGATTTACTTATGCATTACTCGATCAGATATTCAGTTTGGTGTCTCATAGATGAGCATATTTATGCATTGCCCAAGTGTCAAGCATTGGCAGGCGGTTAAGTGCATCTTTCGCTACTTGTGTTGTACCGGGCTACTTGGATTCCTAAGGGGGGATCACTATTGCCATATTTGCATGCTTTTTCTAGACAGTGATTAGGCTGGTTGCTATGACACTCGTGTGTCCACGAGTGGTTTTTGCTTCATGCTTGGTAGCTCATGCATATCTTGGCTGAGCAAGAAGCTGCCTACTGTGGCCACTTCCAGTTGTGAGGTTGAGTATAGGGTAGCTTTCATAGCGACTATTGAGTGTGTGTGGCTCAGATGCCTTATGGTTGATTTGGGTGTTGGTTAGTCTTCTGCCACCACCATCTTCATTGACAGTCAGAGAGCATTGGCAGTTGTGAGGAACCCTGTGTTCCATGCTTGCACTAAGCACATTGAGGTGCATTATCATTATGTCAGGGAGAGGTTCTCTATTGGGGAGATCAGCTTGGCATATGTGCCCATGCAGGAGAGCATTGCAAACCTTTTTAAGAAGGCTCTGCCTAGTGAGAAATTTGAATCTTTCCGCAAAGCTTTGGGCTTACTTGCTTTTGTTTATTGAGTCCACATAGCTTGGCACTTCCTTATACATGAATGCCAGCTCCTTGCTCACTTCATCATTCGGAGGGGGGATTTATTGATATATTTAGGTAGTGATGTGTGTGAACACACTAGGACCACCGGGGCATTCTAGTGGTAATACATTCTAGTGGTACTTATCTTTGTACATTCTAGTGGTAATACATTCAATATTGTGTGTTGTGCTCCAAGCTTCTTCTTCTTCCTTGTGTTGTTCGCGTGCTTTCGCAGACGTCTAACTCCGAAACATCACACATAGAAAATCCAATGGAACTTAAATAACAGTCCTTGCATGCCAAGCACAAGGGGCTTGTGTAAGCCCATACAAGTCTTGCAACAGGGTATCTTTGATCTCTTTGAAAAGGTATCATGTGATGTCCAAATTTGATGATTTTTCTTTATATATGTTGCTTAGAGTATGTCTATAAGTATATAGGTTCAAAGTTGAGAATATTCTCCAAGTTCACTTTGGAGAGCATCCAAAGTTTCATAGCAACTGTTGAGCGTGTGTGGCTCAGATGCCTTATGGCTGATTTACGTGTTGGTCAGTCTTTTGCCACCACCATCTTCATTGAGAGTCAAAGCCCATTGGCAGTTGTGAGGAACCCTGTGCTCCATGCTCACACTAAGCACATTGAGGTGCATTATCATTACGTCAAGGAGAGGTTAGAGTATGTCTACAAGTATATAGGTTCAAAGTTGAGAATATTTCTCCAGGTTCACTTTGGAGAGCATCCAAAGTTTCATAGCGATTGTTGAGTGTGTGTGGCTCAGATGCCTTATGATCGATTTGGGTGTTGGTCAGTCTTCTACCACCACCATCTTCATTGACAGTCAGAGTGCATTGATAGTCGTGAGGAACCCTGTGTTCCATGCTCGCACTAAGCACATTGAGGTGCATTATCATTATGCCAAGGAGAGGTTCTCTGTTGGGGAGATCAGCTTGGCATATGTGCCCATGCAGGAGAACATTGCAAACCTTTTTACGAAGGCTCTGCCTAGGGAGAAATTTGAAGCTTTCCGCAAAGCTTTGGGCTTACTTGCTTTTGTGGATTGATTCCACATAGCTTGGCACTTCCTTATACATGAATTCCAGATCCTTGCTCACTCCATCACTCCCAAGGGGGATTTATTGATATATTTAGGTAGTGATGTGTGTGGACACACTAGGACCACCGGGGCACTTTTTTCCCTTTTTAGGAGGTTTTTTTCTTGCGGCTTGTATATACGCCTATTGCTGTAATGGGCTACTTATCTTTGTACATTCTAGTGGTAATACATTCAGTATTGTGTGTTGTGCTCCAAGATTCTTCTTCTCCCTTGTGTTGTTTGCATGCTTTCGCAGACATCTAACCCTAAAACATCACACATAGAAAATCCAATGGAACTTAAATAATAGTCCTTGCATGGCAATCACAAGGGGCTTTTTTAAGCCCATACAAGTCTTGCAAAAGGGTATCTTTGATCTCTTTGAAAAGGTATCATGTGATGTCCAAACTTGATGATTTTTATTTATATATGTTGCTTAGAGTATGTCTACAAGTATATAGGTTCAAAGTTGAGAATATTTTAGGAAGTAAAGAAACAACATGCATATCCAATTCCATGCATCTTTGCAACCTTATCCATGGTATGCTAATTTTCAAAACTTAGAAAAGTTTAAAACAACGAAATAGCACACATTTTTATTAAGTATAGGGATATTATTTGATATCCAAAAGTTTATCTTTATGTGGCAATAGATAATCCTATCGATTTCCAGGTGAGAGAAGATCATTAGAGTCTTTTGGATTATTTTAGGGAGACGAAGGGGCACATATGATAGGAGCCCAAAGAGTAAGTTCACTCTATAGTTAGTGAAGGTAAGAAACCTTCAAAAAGAGTCTCTTAGTACTAGAGACTATGGGGTATTGCAAGAAATGCCTACATGGAGTTGCATTGTGATTTCTTAAAAGCAATGTAGTTACTAGACATTAGGGCTAGTTATTCTAGATGGCATTGTTGGTGCAAGAGAATCCAAGACTACATACTTGCATAATTAGCATGTATTCCATATAATCACATATGATTAGTCCCTTGTAAAATCAATTACTTTTACCCATGTAAAAGTGCATATGTTAGATGCATTAATTCCACGAGGAGTTGGATGGAATCAAATCTCAAGTTATTTGATGAGAGAATAAATTCTATAGTTTAGGACTTACTGTCTTACTTTTAGGTGAGCATTTGAATTTAAATTCAAAGATTGACTCCAACTTAAACTATAAAAGAGGATAAAAAGGACTCCTGGATATGTGAGATTAGAAGAGCTCGATTATAAAATCATTTTGAGAGAAACTTAAGTGATTAGTGTGCTCATCTCATAGCCACTTCACTACCCTCACATTGTGCAATTGAATATTGCCAATGACATTGTATTACTATGTGATTTAATACATACACATTGATCATTTTTCTACCTCACTTCTTTGCTATGACCATCTCAGAACAGTGAGCTGCTTAGAGCTTGTTCTTGTCACGAGGAAGGAGATAAGGAAGAGAGCTCACACACACACTCTCACTCTCAAGGAGAAGCACATACACAAATTGAGGCAAGGAAGAATGATGATCTTCTTCTTCTATTACATAAAAAGGAATGTACAAGAATGACCTAAAACAAGAATACAACAAGTGCAATATATAAAGACTAACACATAAGGAAAAAACTAATGTCTGCAAATGAGTGAGTTGGCAAAAAAAAATGTGCCATCACTGTCAGTAGATAAATATAATAAAGCTCAATGAAGTATCCCTGACATATAACGGCGTGACCACTATACATGTCAGAGAAACGAAAAACTCATATGTGTCATCCTGGATCATCACATGTTGAGATTGATATCTCAACACTCCCCCTCAAGCTCAACATCATATCCTGTAATCCAAGCATCTCCCAAAATTTCTTCAACTTTTCAGCTCCAAGTGCTTTGGTGAAAATATCAGCAACCTGCTCACTGTTCTCACATAAGCAAGATCAATATCACTTGCTAATACCTTCTCTCTAATGAAGTGATAATGTACCTCGATATGCTTTGTTCTAGCATGAAAAACTGGGTTCCGTGCTAACTGTATGCTGTTGAGATTATCACAATAGATAGTGATAGGCTTTTTCACTTCCACACTTAAATCTGCAAGTAGCATCTGTAGCCATGATGCATCACATGCTGCCATTGCAGCACCTCTATACTCAACCTCTGTACTCGACAAAGCAACAATGGGTTGCTTCTTGCTGCTCCATGTAATTGCTACACTCCCAAGTGAGAATAGAAAACCACTAGTAGATCTTCTATCTAGAATGCTACCAGCCCAATCTGCATCGGTGTATCCATAAACCTGCAAATCTACACCAGCCTCATAAAACAATGCATAATCAAAAGTAGCACTCACATAATGTAGAGTGCACCTCAAAGAATCCAAATGTGGCGTCCTGGGAACCTGCATAAACTGACTTTCAAGTCCAACAGTATAGCTTAAATTAGGCCTTGTAATTGTGAGATATATAGACTTCCCACAATTTTCGTGTACATAATAGCATTTTCCAATGCTTTACCTGATGTAGTATCCAACTTTAAATTCTGATCTAATGGCATAGAAATTGGCTTACAATCAACCATACCATACTTTTGCAGCATATTCATGGCATATTGCCTTTCTGACATCCATATCCCTGTTTCTGTGTGTATAAACTCAATGCCCAAGAAATACTGCAACACAACATCTTTCATGTCAAATTCCTGCATAAGAAGTTGCTTAACCTCTTTAATGCTTTCTTCATTATCACCACCTATAATCAAGTCATCAACATAAATAGCCACAATCGTGATGCCATCATCACCTTTCCTTGCATATAGTGAGTGATTTGCATCACACATAGAAAACCCAATGGTGGTTAGGTAATCAGCAATTGCATGCCATGCACGAGGAGCTTGCTTCAGCACATACAAAGCCTTTTGCAACCTGCAAACATATTCCGGATGCTTTGAATCTTCATATCCTTGTGGCTAGTCCATGCATACTTCTTCCTATAACTCACCATGTAAGAAAGCATTCTTCACATCCATTTGATGCAAAGTCCATCCTTTTGTTGTAGCTAATGCAACAAGTGTTTTGACAATGGACATTTTAGCTACAGGGCTGAATGTTTCCTCATAGTCAATGCCATAAGTTTGTGCATATCCTTTTGCTACCAAATGTGCTTTATACCTGCTTATGCTACCATCAGCATTGTGCTTTACCTTGTAAACCCACTCGAAGCCTATGGGTTTTCTTTCCTTGTGGCAATGTGGAACCAGCTTCCATGTATTGTTTCCATAAAGTGCATCCATCTCTTCATTCATAGCTTTTTCCCAATCTGCATTTCCAATTGCATCTTCAAAACAAGAAGGTTCATCATCTTGTATTACCTTTGTCATGTGGGCACAATGACGAGCCATATAACTATCATACGTCAATCGTTGCACTTAATTCCGCATCCTCTCAGATCTTCTTGGTCCTAGGAACTCCTGGAGTCTTCACAGAGAGCAATCCAAGTTCCTCATCAAGACTCTTTTTTGAACCGCTTGAATCTCCATCAACATCTTCAAAACCTGCACATGTTTTACTACCAGCATAAAGCTTTTCTTTACCTTTCTTGGATGTATTTGATGAATTTGCTGGACTGAAATTTCCGTGCAATCTTCCACTCCATGGATTTGAGTTGGAACTATTGCTTGATGATGCATCCGGTCCACTCAAAACTTGAGATTCTGCACTTGATTTTTCAGCATTTTCTTTGTCATTTTGTTCAAGATTAAGTCCTTCTTTGGCATCTGCATAGAAGCTTGACATCTCATCAAATACCACATCTCTGATCACCTTCACCTGTTGCGTGACTGGGTTATAACATTTATATCCCTTTTGCTCAAGGGAGTATCCAATGAAGACACACTTTTCTGCTTTTGGATCAAGCTTCGTCCTCAATTCATTTGGAACATGTACATATGCAATACAGCCAAAAACTTTCAGATGTGATAAGTTCGGCTTTTTACCTGTAAACTTCTCGTTAGGTGTAACTTGATGTACGGCAGTAGTCGGAGTTCTATTCATGATGTATACAACAATATGAACAAATTCTGCCCAATAACAATGAGGCATATTCTGCTCAGCCATCAAGGCTCTTGCTATTTCTGCAATATGTCTATTTTTGCGTTCGGCAACATCGTTCTATTGTGGTGTGTACCTGCATGAAAACTGACGTCGAATTCCATGACTTTTTAGAAAATTGTTGAACTCATTTGACATGTATTCACCTCCTCCATCATACCTTAATGTCTGAATATACTTTCCTATCTGCTTTTCCACCATAGCCTTAAAATTCTGGAAGTGAGTGAACACCTCACTCTTCTCTTTCATGAAATATGCCCATACTTTTCGTGTATGGTCATCAATGAAAGTGACATAAAACCTGCAACCACCCATAGATGTGGTCTTTGCAGGACCCCAAACATCTGTATGTACTATTTCTAGCACATTCTCACTAAAATGCTTGTCATGTGGAAATGATGATCTTGACTGTTTACCAAATTGACATGCTGCACATACCTTTTGCATCTCTGAAACCTTGAAATTTGGTAGTCCGTGGATGATCTCCTTTGACGACATCCATTTAAACCTTTGTAGATTTGCGTGTCCAATTCGTTTGTGCCAGATCTCTATATCAGCAATAACTCCTGCAGCTTAACATGGCTGCATTCATTTCACAAATTTTCACATTTAAGGTGAACATCCTACCCACTTTGTTTCCTTTGGCGATCAATCGTCCACCCTGTTTGTATTCTTCTACATATAACCCATCAACATTGAACCTAACTTGTAATCCCTGGTCAACCATTTGTCCAACCGAAACTAGATTCTTTGTTATAATTGGAACATGCAACACATCAGCAAGGTGTTTTACCTTCTCGTCCTCCATAGACAATGCTATGTTTCCTGTATGCTTGATAGGGTGTGATGTGTTATGACGTGTTTCAATATATCCAAGAAGTGGCAAATTCTCTAAAGTACTAAGCCATTCTGCATGACTGGTCATGTGATTTGAAGCACCTGAATCAACATACTAGACATTATGATTTGATTTTGAAACACCAACAGACATCGTATTCATCATGTGATGTTGAACCATGAACAGCTTCTCAGAATCATCTGCACTTGTGGATGCATAGTTGTTTTGCTGCCTTCTGTTATTTTTTTTTTTAAATGGAGGTTCGGCCGAGGCCTACTCCCCTGGACTTTAACTTTGAAATTGCAACTGTACAAGGAAGGGCATAGTACCCATGGGACCCCCCTTATCCCACAAGAGCAAGGGTTTACAAGACTTGGTTGAACAACGGTCACAACTACCGCGGGGATGGTCAAACGATGACCAACAACCACGTACAACAGTTTCTGGGATTCATATGTCCCTACATGTTGCTGCCAGGGGTTGAACCCTCACCCCTGCCTCAAGAGGCGAGAGGCCCAACCACCAGGCCAGCGAACCAGGACTCCTGTTATTTTGATTCTTCAACCTACAATCACATTCAAAGTGTCCAAGTTTACCACAATTCCAGCATCCTTTACTATCATTGCCTGAATCATTTCTTTAGAAATTCTTGCGACCTCTTTGGCTCCCCTTGCCTCGAAACTGTCCTCTTCCTCCTACATGATTCTGTTGTTGACCTTAGTCTTGGTTACTGTTTCCTCTTCCACTTCCAAAACCTCTACCTCTACCTCTTCCTATGCCAGAGTAGAATACCTGCTCAGAACTGGGCTTTCCTTGGGAGTTTGAATCCTCACGAAGATTCTTTTCTTCAATAATTAGCATAGATACCAGATCAGCAAAATTTGGAATATTTTCCTTGGTCTGTATAGAAAATCTGAACTGCTTATTGTTGATATATTTAGGTAGTGATGTGTGTGAACACACTAGGACCGCCGGGGATCTTTTTTCCCTCTTTAGGAGGTTTTTTCCCCCCGGCTTGTATATACGCCTATTGCCCTAATGGGCTACTTATCTTTGTACATTCTCTAGTAATACATTCAGTCTTGTGTGTTGTGCTCCAAGCTTCTTCTTCTTCCTTGTGCTGTTCGTGTGCTTCCGTAGACATTTAACTCCAACAATTGGTATCAGAGCAGGTCATCGCTTCATCTAGGGCACCGTGGAAACTCCTCCGTTTGCAGTCTCAGAATCGTACAAATTTTGGTGAGCATACTCAGGGTGTTTTCGAGCTCGTTTCGACCTGCGAACGCACTATCGCAACGCTTGTGTAGGCTATTTCATCTTTTTGTGCCAAAGGTATATACCTGTTTCTGTTCGCCAATATAAGCATCTCGAAGTCTGCTACAGGTTTAGCAGAAGTCGTCTGGGTAGTTCCATTCAACTTTTTGAGATACAGTCAATTTTTGCATCAAGGTATTTTAGTCATCGGCCATGGCTGAAAGCAGTGATGTATTCCGTATGTTGGCTGTTGAGGATAAGTTGGATGGTACCAACTACCCATTATGGGCTTATATGATGCGACATGTATTGGTTGCAAAAGGATTGTGGAACATTGTGCAGGGTGTTGAAAGACGTCCTGTTACACCTGTAACAATAGGTACTGCGAATACAGGTGCTGGAGCTGATGAAGATGGTGTTGAAGATGATATTGTGCAGATTCCTGTTCGTGCTTCTGTTTCTACTGCACCTACTGCAGAGCAGATTTGTTGGGATGGCAGAGATGCCCATGCACATGCATTGATAGCTTTGTCTATCAAACGTGCCATTATTCCTCATATTCGCTCTTCCAGAACAGCTAGGGATGCTTGGGATACACTTACCACATTATACCAAGCTAGGAATGAGGCTCGTGTTGCTTACCTCCAAAAATAGTTGGAGAGTGAGCACATGAATGAAGGTGATTCTATGGATAGTTTCCTAACGAAGATCAAAGATTTGAAGGAACAGTTGATTTCTGCTGATGAGGTTATACCAGATATCTCACTTGTGCAGATCGTTCTGAATGGTCTTCTTGATTCATATCAGAGTTTTGATTCTACTCTTCAGTTGATGATGAAAGGCAATCCGAATGCCTTATCATTTGAGGAGTTAGTCTCTGTTCTATTGTAGGAAGATCAGTCAAGGTAGAATAGGTCCATTATGCATGTTGCAGATCAAGCTTTCTTGGATAGTCAGAAGGGCAAAGGAAAATGGAGCTCTTCTACTAGTAAGCAAAAATCTGCAAATGCTGCACATTCAAAGAACCAGGATAAAGATGAGAAGAAATGAGAAAAGCAGAAATTGTTTTGTAAGTACTGTAAAGGGAATGATCATATCATAAAGAACTGTCCAAAACTAGCTACAAAAGAGGCAAAGAAGAAAGAGGCTAGAATGGTTGTTGCAGAAGCCTCTACACCAAAAATGGAGTTTGCTAATCTTGTGCAAGAAGAAGAATGGGCGTTCACTACTGTTTGCAGTTTTGACCCATCTTCTCATGAACAGTGCATGTCTCCAGTAGACTCAGATGTTTGGTGCTTTGACAGTGGGGCGACCAAACATATTGCCTCACATCACAGTTTCTTCTCTTCACTCGAGCCTGCCCCTACATGAAATACTGTTACATGCGCCAAAAACTCCTCTTATCCTGTTATGGGAGTTGGTAAGATCATTTTGACTACTGCTGATGGTAGTTCTTTCACTTTGTCAGATGCTTTATTTGTGCCAGGGATCAAGAAGAATCTGTTATCAGTTTCTGCATTAGCCAAGATTGGCTTGGTTGTGAAAATTGTTGATGACAGATGTACAATTCATGATCTGTCAAATGGTGATGTTATTATTGCTTCTGGCATTTTATGTCGTGGGCTGTATAAGCTCATAGACTATGAAAGATATGAAAATGATTTGGCATGTGCAGTAAATGATTCTCAGGCTATGTTAGATGCAAAGATTTGGCATGCATGCTTTGGTCATCTGAATTTTGCTAGTTTGCTATGCCTGCAGAAATCTGAAATGGTGTCCTCTTTGCCCAATCTTGAGGCACCTAGAAAACATGTTTGTGAAGGCTGTATTTTGGGCAAAATGCAGCGTTCCTCCTTTCCAAAAGATGGTTCAGTTCGGGCTACACAGAAATTGCAGCTTGTACATAGTGATGTCTGTGGTCCTATGCAGACACCCTCTTTTGGAAATTACCTTTACTTTGTGACTTTCATTGATGATTTTTCCAGGCATGCATGTGTATATCCACTCAAAGCAAAGTCTAAAGTGTTCATGTGCTTTAAACAGTTTTTGGTTTTGGTTGAAAATCTATCAGCATGTAAAATGGGCACCCTCCGTTCAGATCGAGCTGGGGAATATATGTCTTCTGATTTTAATGCATTTCTGGCTGAACGTGGGATAAAACACCAGTGTATAGTGCCTTATACACCTCAATAGAATGGAGTTGCTGAAAGAAAGAACAGGTCACTCATGGAGATGGCGAGGTGCATGGTCAAAAGTCAGGCTTTACCACAGTTTCTGGCTTGAGGCTGTCATGTGTGCAACATATGTATTGAACTGGTGTCCCACTAAAGCGCTACAGTCTATCACTCCATATGAGGCTTGGCATGAGCACAATCCATCTGTTGCTCATCTGCGTGTTTTTGGTTGTTTGGAATATGCACTAGTGCCTGAACAACATCGCAGAAAATTGGATGATAAGGCAATAAAATGTATTTTTGTTGGGTACAGTTCTGAAAGTAAAGGCTATCGTCTGTATCATCCATAGACTAAACGCATTCTGGTTAGCCGTGATGTTGTCTTTGTGGAAGATGCTATTCAGCCATTACTTTCATGTACTAAGGAGACATCTGTTAGCTCCAAAGACATGTATGATAGTTTGATGCCTCTTTTTACAGGTGGATAGTCTAGTGCTGGTCCTAATGAGGCAACTTCTCAGCCTTTGCAGGTTTCATATGATGATGTAGATCAGTCCATTTCTGATGCAGATTTACATGATGCACTTGTTGATGAGAGAGCTGATATTGAGCCGACAAAAACTATGCCAAAATGGCTGGTGCAGACTTTGCGTGACAGCAAATTAGATGCACCTTTGTCATATCGTACTCGTTCAAGCTCTCATAGTGGCTCCTTTGCATCAGAGTGCTATGCTATGGCTGCATCTACTCTCTATGATGAGAATGAGCCTTTTTCTTTTGATGAAGCACATAATTAAGAAAATTGGATGGCTGCTATGCAATCTGAATATGATGCTATAATGAAGAATGGTACATGGTCTTTATGTGACTTGCCTCCTGGCAAGAAGGCCATTGGCACTAAGTGGGTATACAAGTTGAAGCGTAAACCTGATGGTACAGTTGACAGGTATAAGGCTAGGCTTGTTGCAAAGGGTTATGCGTAGGAAAGAGGCATTGATTTTGATGAGACCTTTGCACCTACATGCCGTATGACTACTGTTTGGAGCATTTGTGCACTTGCGGCCCATCATGGTTGGAATGTACATCAGTTGGACATTAAAACAACATTTTTGAATGGTGACTTGCATGAAGAAGTGTATGTTTTTCAGCCCCGTGGCTTTGTGCAGAAAGGTCATGAAAACCAGGTGTGTAGGTTAAAGAAGGCATTATATGGTTTAAAGCAAGCACCACGTGCTTGGTATGAGAAGATACATGCCTATCTGGTTGCACATGGTTTTGAGAACAATCCAACTGAAAGCACCTTATATGTAAAGCGTGCTAATGATGTGCTTCTGATCATGGTTGTCTATGTTGACGACATGCTGCTCAGTGGTCCTATTGAGAAGAATATTGCTGATTTCAAGGCTGATTTGCATGCCTCATTTGAGATGTCTGATTTGGGGCATTTGCATCACTATTTGGGCATTCAATTTATGCAAGTTGATGGTGGAATGGCTTTGTGTCAAACGAAATATATAGATAGATTATTGCAACGTTTTGGCCTTGAAGATTGTAAGCCTATTGCCACTCCTATGGAGACAGGTTTATGATTGAGCCTTCATGATGCTGGAGATGCATTTGATGCTGTTCTCTATCAGCAGGCTGTTGGATGCTTGATTTATTTATTCATTACTTGGCCAGATATTCAGTTTGCTGTCTCACAGATGAGCAGGTTTATGCATTGCCCAAGAGTCATGCATTGGAAGGCGGTTAAGTGCATCTTTTGCTACTTGAGTGGTACTCGGCTACTTGGGTTGTTTTATCCCAAGGGGGGATCACTACCGCGAGATTTGCATGCTTTTTCTGACTCAGATTGGGCTGGTTGCTATGACACTCATGTCCACCAGTGGTTTTTGCTTCATGCTTGGTAGCTCATGTATATCTTGGTTGAGCAAGAAGCAGCCTACTGTGGCCACTTCCAGTTGTGAGGCTGAGTATAGGGAAGCTTTCATAGCGACTGTTGAGTGTGTGTGGCTCAGACGCCTTATGGCTGATTTGGGTGTTGGCCAGTGTTAAGCCACCACCATCTTCACTGACAGTCAGAGCGCATTGGCAGTTGCGAGGAACCTTGTGTTCCATGCTCGCACTAAGCACATTGAGGTGCATTATCACTATGTCAAGGAGAGGTTCTCTGCTGGGGAGATCAGCTTGGCATATGTGCCGACACAGGAGAACATAGCAGAACTTTTCACGAAGGCTCTGCCTAGGGAGAAGTTTGAAGCTTTCCGCAAAGCTTTGGGCTTACTTCCTTTTGTGGAGTGATTTGCACATAGCTTGGCACTTCCTTATACATGAGTGCCAGCTCCTTGTTCACCGCATCACTCCTAGGGGGGATTTGTTGATATATTTAGGTAGTGATGTGTGTGAACACACTAGGACCGCCAGGGCACTTTTTTCCCTCTTTAGGAGGTTTTTTCCCCCGGTTTGTATATACGCCTATTGCCCTAATGGGCTACTTATCTTTGTACATTCTCTAGTAATACATTCAGTCTTGTGTGTTGTGCTCCAAGCTTCTTCTTCTTCCTTGTGCTGTTGCCACCATTCAGGAACAAACATCAACCCCCAAGGGAAGAACAAGAAAGGTTGACTACATGGTGTGCAAAGGATGCTCTTGCCAGGTCTTGTCTACTTAACTCAATATCTAATTTCTTATTACCTCACATTAGGAATTGCAAGACCTCCCAAGAAACTTGGGAAGTACTTTACTTACACTTATCAAATACAAGAACTGGGAAGAACCAACTATGGATGGAGTTTACAACCCTGAAAAAGCAACCAATGCAGAGTGTAGCTGATTATATGACCAAGATGAAGGATGTGGTTGACCAGCTTGCAAACATTGGAGAGGAGATAGACAAAGACCATATAGTAAGGTAGATCATAAATGACATCAAAGCTGATGATAAGTGGGAGTCCCTCACCACAACAATGGATCTTTATATGGATATGAAAATACCTGACCTCAACACATTGATGGGGCAACTCTTCATCCATGAAATAAATCTCAACAAGAATGGACATAAGTCTAGAGGTAATCAATCTTTTGCCCTTTATACAAATAGAAATAGAAGTAAGGATAAAGGTAAAGGCAAAAGAATGAAGAAGAGGCTAGTACCTCTCAAGTGAACTTCACTGGTAGAGGAAAAGGTACTAGAGGAAGGGACAGAGGAGGAAAACAAGGCAGGAGGAGGTCTTACAACACTTCACCTTGCAATATCTATGGTCTAACCAATCACACCACAAAAGAATGCTTCAAGAACACAAGGAATCAGAGGGGAAGATGCTTCCATAGAGGGAGCTATGGATAATCCAGAGGTAGGTTCAACAATGGAGGAAGTAGTTACCATCAAAACTACAATCAAGGCTACAACAACAACTACCAAGGAGGCTTCAGAGGTAGAAGAGATTATAACAACTACACAGAAGACCAAGAGGATTCATTACTGATCATGAACATGACATCCAAGCAAGGTAAAGATGATGAACACATTTTCTATATTGATTCTGGTTGTTCCAATCATGTGGCTGGAAATGTGGCATTGCTATCTGATCTTGAAGAACCTAAAGGGAAGCATGAAGTGCAAAAAAGTGATGACATTAGACACTCTGTTAAGAAAATTGGAAATGTCAAGGCTTCTGATGGTAACATGAACCACCTCTTAAGTAAGGTTTTATATGTGCCAACCATAACAAAAACCTAATCAATGCTGGGTAGATTGTTGAGAAAGGCTTACAGGTTGGATTCACAAGGCATGGAGCATATGTGGAATACCCTCAACAAGGCTTCAAGAGGATTGCAAAAGGTGAGAAATCATGTAGAATCTTTACATTTGAAGTTGAAGATACCAGAAAATATTGCACTTTTCAATTACAAGGATCAAACCCTATCTGAACTAGAGATATGGCATAAAAGACTAGGTCATATAGGTGAAAGAACACTACAACAAATATGCAAGGATCAAAGTGTGCTTGGCATTCCAAATGTGTCCAAGCAACACATGATATACAAATGTGGAGCATACCAATTTGGCAAAGCTCACAAGCAACCATTCAACAGAAAAGGGTACATCTATGAAGCTACTTGGAGCATGTGCACACTGATGTGTGGGGTCCTAGCAGAAAGCCATCAATCTCAGGTTCAAGATACTATGTTTCATTTATAGATGATTATAGTAGATGGACAATTCTTTACTTCATGAAGCATAAAGATGAAGTATTTACTTGTTTCAAAAAGTATTTGGGATTGGTTGAGAACCAAAAAAGTAGAAGCTTGAAGAGGATCAAATCTGATGGAAGTGATGAGTACTTCTCACATGAATTTGACTCATTCTTACAAGACAAAGGTATAAAGAGAGAGGTCATAACAAGATACACTCTAGAATTAAATGGAGTAGCAGAGAGGAGGAATAGACTAATAGTAGAGGGTGCAAGATCAATGTTGAATGAAAAGAAACTACCAAATTACCTATGGGTAGAGGCTGTTTCCACAACAACATACTTGATTCATAGGCTCCCATCCAAATCCTTGGATGGAATGACACCATATGAGGCATGGAATGGTAGCAGACCCTCATTGGACCATTTAAAATCTTTGGGTGCATTGCTTATACACATATTCCCTCACAAATTAGAGGGAAGCTTGATCCAAAAGATGAAAAGTGTATATTCATTGGCTATGACCAAAACCAGAAGGGATATAGGTTATACAATCCCACTAACAAAGATTTTACAGTGAGTAGGGATGTAGTGTTGATGATAATTCATGGTTTGAAGATGAATTCAATAAGATTAAGTTACCTTATGATTTGGAAAGTGATTTTCCAACTCTCACTCAAGAAGATCGACAAATACCAGAAGATGTCAATTCAGACGATGAAGAAGAGATTGAGTTCAAGGCTTGGAAGTCAAAAGGCAAGACCAAGTTCAAGCAATCGGAAGACATTCCATAGTCCTCCAACCAAACACTCAAAATATCTCAAAGGGAGAGTAAAAAACCCATAAGATATGGCTATGAAACACCATTAGTCACCAAGCATTCTATGTACATCACTAGAGACTCTATGACAGAATAACCTTCTTCATTTGCAGAATCTAATGAGAAGAAAGAATGGAGAGAAGATATGCAAGAAGAAGTTGAATCACTTCACGAAAACAATACTTAGGATTTGGTTCCCAAGAATCCAAGCATCAAGCAGGTTAAAGCTCAAATGATGGAAGAGTCTAAAAACAGTGCTCTTGGTTTGTTAACATACTTTCTTGGATTAGAACTTGTATACACAGATTTTGGTATGTTTATTACTCAGAGGAAGTAAATTCTTGATATGTTGATAAAATTCAAGATGGAAAATACTAAAATTGTAGGTACACCCATGGAACTCAATCACAAACTTATTTCTCATGAGGGAGAACTTGTTGAAGATGTTATAGCTTACCAAAAACTTGTTTGGAGTCTCAATTATGTAACCCTAACAAGAGTAGACATATGTTATGGAGTAAGTACATTAAGCCAGTTCATGCACACCAAGAAAACCTCACTTGGAAGCTACCAAGAGGATCCTAAAATATCTAAAGGGTACCATAAATGAAGGGCTGTTCCACCCATTCACTTCTGATTTGGACATAAAGATGTATTCTGATGAAGATTGGGCTGGCTTCAAGGATGATAGGAGAAGCACCTCAGGATATTTGTTTTTTCTAGGTTTAGAGGGTATATCATGGTCATCAAAGAAGCAACCAATTGTGGCATTGTCATCTATAGAAGTAGAATATAGAGGCTTAGCAAATGCAACACAAGAGGCTATGTGGCTCAAACAACTCTACACATATTTGTGGTTACATTCTTACACTCCAATGATTTTTAGAGACAACACTAGTTCACTTCATTTGGCTGCCAATCCTCTATATCACGCAAGGATTAAGCACATTGAAGTGCACTATCATTATGTAAGAGAGAAATTGCTTAGCAACAACATTCAATTTTCCTATGTATTAACTCATTTACAATGTGCAGATATACTCACAAATTCTTTAGATGGAACTAAGATGAATAGGTTCAAGATGATGATTGGTTGTAGGAGATCAAGGTGGAATGAAGGCCAAGCAAGTTAGGCTTGAGGGGGAGCTTTTGGTGCAAGATAATCCAAGCCTACATACTTGGATAATTAGTATGTATTCCATATAATCACATATGATCAATCCCTTGTAAAATCAATTACTTTTACCCATGTAAAAGTGCATATGTTAGATGCATTAATTCCATGAGGAATTGGAAGGAATCAAAGCTCGAGTTAATTGATGAAAGAATAAATCCTATAGTTTAGGACTTACTTTTAGGTGAGCATTTGAAATTGAATTCAAAGATTGGCTCCAACTTAAACTATAAAAGAGGATAAACAAGACTCGCGGACATGTGAGATTAGAAGAGCCTGATTATGAGATCATTTTGAGAGGGATTTAAGTGACTATTGTGCTCATGTCATAGCCACTTCACTACCCTCACATTGTGCAATTGAATATTGCCAATGACATTGTATTACTATGTGATTTAATACATACACATTGATCATTTCTCTACCTCACTTCTCTGCTATGACCATCTCAGGACAGTGAGGTTCTTAGAGCTTGTTCTCATTGCATGATTGATCATTTGATGAGATTTAAAGTGCTATAGAATCGTCATACTGTATGATTTATAGTTACAAAGTTTCATTTCATTGGTTCACTTAATCATGAGATATCTTCATATCAACATTACTCTGTGGTTTGTAGTCTGAAGCACCCCAAAAATGTAGAGCAAGTCCTGTAACTTGCTAAGCATCATTCTTTGTGTTTACTCCATATTTTTTATTTTATTGAAATGACTCATGATTGGTAGCTATCTCAGTTAATTAGATATCACCAAAAGGAATTTGGCTAATTGCTTGCAGGTTGAGAGCACTGCTCATTCTACTGAACATGTGTAAAGACTAAAATAGCAAGTCTATGATCTTGGATTAACTTCTTACTCATCTGTTTTGATCCATTGATTAGTAGATCATGTTCCAAAGCACATAAGTGATTATTTGTGATAATTAGGAAGCTAAAGAGGCCTACTACACTCTCCACCACTTGTTCTTGGCTGGTGTGAAGCAGAGTTTTGTAGCACCACTTCATCTCTAAAGATTATCCACCATCTCCTCCAACATGCATAGCCTAGATGGAAACCTCTTAGAGTGTTTGGCATCGCTTATGAGTTTCAGAAGGAGCATTGGCATATGCTCACATGATTTAGCTCACTTATGAGCAATGGCTCCCACTCAGAGATGAAGTTAGATAGGATTCCATATAGTAAGGGAATCTAGTAAGTACCTACTATGGTACTTAAGCACTAGCTCACCTTGGTAGATTAATGATCTTTGTATCATAACCAAGCTAGTCTAATTATACCTTATGGGATTCATGAGAATCCACCAAATATGATATTTAAGAGTTTGTGTGATGGGAACTAGGTACATGATATGTTTAGTGATTTTATACTTTGCCATGTTTGTATATACATGCATAAAAATATTATTGAAATGCATGCATCAAAATTGTTCATGGTTTTAAGATCAAAGATGGATCAATTTGCTAGGAATACACCTTTTTGATGGTTTTCAAGAAAGACGATCGCAAGAAAAACAAGGTTATGCAACATAGATGTTGTTGCTAGCATTTTATGTTTTTGCAGGTTATGGAGTTTGTATTTGAGTATATGGTATGTATGCAATGGGCTTGCCAAGACATATGCTATAGTGAATGGCATGTGTGCCATTGGTCCGTAAGGTTTATGTTTGATCTTATGGTTCAATTTTTTTTGGAACTCCATTTCCTTAGGGAAATGTTGTCAAAATTTTCCCCACCTCATGGTGTTATATACGCACTTACCTTTAGGTAAGAATTTTATGGCATAGTAACATGCCTTCTTTTCAAACATCACTAAGGTGTAAGCATGCATGTAAGCATGCGCTTGATAGAATTATGACCATAAAAATTTCATAGAAAATGCAACTTCATTAGTTATTGGATCCCGTCACATAATCCTTATGTATTTAGACCATAGAATTGTTAAGGCAAATGAGATATACCTTCACTATTAAGAATGTGCACAAGCAATCCTATAGGTTTCAAGAAGTTGCATAGAGGATTACTAGAGATACATTATGATAGTCTACAATGTACTAAAGGTTTATTTACCTTCAAAAGAGTCTCACAATATGATTAGGAGACTATGGGATGTCATGAGGAATACCCAAAGAGTGACTAGTTTCACTCATGCACATCACTTGAGTAAGTAGTGAGCATTTTTGCTACACTACTAAGGAAGCCAATTAGATGGGATCTGGAGATGGGTTGATGGGTGATAATGTGATAAGAGTGATGGTTAGGAAGACTGTACCATGTCATATCATTGTTGACCATTTTAGTAGAGGGCTTTGGCCCTTAGAAGGAATTTATTTTCTTCACTCTTCACTACATACACCTTCATTATTTATGGGAGATTGGTTCTCAAGCTTCATAGGAATGTATGGAAATGAGGGATTATGCATTAGTTTGTGGAAGAGAGGAGAAAATGAATTCATAAATATCTCTTGTAAGGAAAGGAGAAAATGGGATTTGAGATTGAGGAGAGATCTCACTTATTTCACTTTAGCTTCTGTTCTTTTGAAGAGAAAAGGAAAGGACATATGATTTCTTTGTAAGAGAAGAAAAAGGTATGTTTTCCTTTAGAGAGAAGAGGTGTCTAGAGAACATCTCTTATTCTGTATGTTAAAAGGAATTCATTTAATCTAGATTTTTCCTTCACATGGGAGTTTTGTTCTCCACTATGTCTGAAGGAAAAAAACACGGAGAACTTATATACATGTTCTGAGTTTTACTGATGAGTAGAGCAATTGGATTCAATAGAATATCTTTCAAAGGGAGAAAGGGAAAAAGGAATAGATTCCACTACTAGAGCCCTTTTCCTTAAATAAGATTAGAGAGAAAGAGTTTCACTTTCTCACTTTTTGATTGTCTAGATAGGAGTAGCACTCTTCTATCAAAGGCCATAGGGAGATCAGTTAATCATGGCGATTAGATTGAGTCTCATATGGAGACTCTAGAGAGAAGTAGTTATGTTATTTCCATTAATGGTCCTTCACTAGATGAGATGATCTACTTACTGACATTAGTGAGATTGGGAATAGACTAATGAATCTTTTCTTAAGAGTTTCTAGGAAATAGGGATAAATATGACCTCTTGGATTACCAAGATCTTAATTGATGCTTTGTCATGAGGATTATGATCAAGCATCAGTTAGGAGAATGTGTACTTATGGATTATTTGAATCTCAAGTAAGAATGCTTTGCATTCATATGGAAAACTAGAGGGAAGAGAAAATGATTGAGTTTGCATTAGTGTCAATAGATTCTCTTCTATGAGAGCTTAGTCCAAAGGTAAAGGATGACAAACCAAAGTCTTCTTGGTTATGGGAGTGATAGTTTGGAAACTAGGTATATATGGGAGATAATAAGCACCATGCAGATGGTTTCCCACCTTTTAGATGATCTTTTATGAGACTTCTTAAGGGGAAACATATGGGGAAACACACATAGAGATGATCATGTACAATTGTACATGAAGCTAAAGGGATGCATAGAGTATTTATATAGCTCTATTTTCAAGGAAAAAAATGTTTTCCAAAAGGGGAAGAATGTTATAAAGTAATAGACATGAGGGTTCAATAGGTTCAGATGGATCTGAGCTCAGACGTCGTTTGTTCATTCAACTGTAGGGAGGAATTCTTGAGAGTAGACTTAAGCAAAGGTGCTTATACTCTTTGTAGACAAGCAAAGGTGCTTGGCCTAGAGGTTAATTCATATGGATGAGAAGGAAGAGGTCTTGGGTTCAAGTCCTATGAGAGACATGGGAGAATAATTTTCATTATTTGTGTGCCATTTTAGATTGAAGCACTCAAATTCCACATGTTTGACTTATGCATGGACATATCAAGACATCATAAGGATCAGAAAAAAAACATATGGATCATTGGAAAATGTAGACTATTCACCATATCAATGATTGGCTAACATTGTTTGACTCAATTGCTCCATATGCATTATTATTGTTATAGGTTATGGAATAATGGAATGTTAAATGGATTTTAATGTCTTGAGATTTTTAATGTGATTGTGTTTTGATTTAAGAGGTAAAGAAGCTTGAGGGTGTGAATGCGTGTGGATTTACTGAGATATTTTTTGAAGATATTTAAAAGATAGTATTTTATATATGTTTGTAAAAATAGTAGATTGCTTAGAAAGCGATGTTTTGTAAATAAAGTAGATTTTTGTAAAAATGCTTTTTGAAGCACCACCCTCATGTATCTTCTACTCAAGATGTAATGAAAAATATTTATAAATAATGTATTTCTAATAGATTCATCCATCAGAGTATGTGGGGGGAGATTGTATCCAATCTTGTGTTCAAACTTCTCTCTCTCTCTCTCTATTCTGTGTGTGTTCTTCTGAGATTTTGTTATTGTATTATCTCTATGTATGCGTGTCTACAAGATCCAATAACAATTGTCTTCCTTTTGCTGTCATGCATGCATACATACATATATCCATAAGATTCAATCAATGATGTGAATCCCATTGTTTGATTCAATGTTTCAATATGCATTATTCTCATCCTTTTGCTCTCATGCATGCATACATACGTACATGCATACAATTCATACGTACATGCATACATACATATGTACATGCATACATACATATGTACATGCATACATACATATGTACATGCATACATACATACGTACATGCATACATACATACGTACATGCATACATACATACGTACATGCATACATACATACGTACATGCATACATACATACGTACATGCATACATTCATGCTCATGAAGCTAATAATTTATGTTGAAATTGGAGGAACCATATTCTTTGAAAGTAAAAAATGATGGCACATGAGCGAAATTTGGTGAACATGGATTTTTTTTGCTGAATTTACTTTTGTTATAGCCAATGTATATTTGAAGAGCTAGATGAGTATTGTACCCAGAAGGGGATAGATGTTATTTTGGTAACAAAGTGGCAATACTTTGGAGTGGAATTTTTTGTTGATAGAGGATAATCAATACTTTGTATTGCACATCGAATTTTTTATGGAAAAGAACTTAGAGGTGATAAGGTAATACTTAAAGATGATTCTATAAGGATGGTGATTTGTGTATTAAATCCTTGGGGACTATGGGGAAAGGGCCAAGATGTCCATTTTGTATTTCTCTGTTCTACCATACCAAGATTAACTATTTTTTTTTAATAACTAATCAATGCATATTCTGGAAACTCACTTAATTGAGTCCATATGTTGCTGTTTATTTCTTTATTCAATATATATAGACAAGGGAAAATGTAGGAGAGTTGTGATAAAAGTTTTTGAAAAATCATTATTTCTCATATATAAAAGAGTCACTACAAGAAAAAAGGGGGCTAGCAACACCCCCAAGTAAAAAAAGAAAGTAGCAAGTGTTGCTTATGAAACACTATTTCTAAGTAGCATCACATAAGCGATGCTCTTGAAAAAGAAAAAAAAGATCTTGTCCCATACGTGATGGTTACAGTCACTTATGCAATGCATATAACTATCCTCGCTAAGAGCGTTGTAGATTAGTGATGCTATTAGCAATGTTGGTATGCATACATACATACACACATGCATACACACACATGCACATACACACATATGCATACACACATACATACACATACACATATACATACACATACACATATACATACACATATACATACACATATACATACACATATACATACACACACATAGACACACACATAGACACACACATAGACACACACATACACTCACATGCATACATACACAAACATGCATACATACATACACAAACATGCATACATACATACACATGCATACATACACACATATGCATAAACATGCATATGAATACATACATACGCACATGCATACACACACACACATACACACACATATGCATACACACACATACACATATACACATACACATATACACATATACACATACACATATACACATATACACATGCATATGCATACACATGCATATGCATACACATGCATATGCATACACATGCATATGCATACACATGCATATGCATACACATGCATATGCATACACATGCATATGCATACACATGCATATGCATACACATGCATATGCATACATACATACACATGTATACACACATGCACATATGCATACACACATATACACATACACATACACATACACACACTTGAAGATATAAAAGAACTATTGATCTCTTTGGATACTACTTTCTCACAAAGATAATGCTTGACTATCATACTTGCGTCCAGTTGAGGTTATGTCCCACTAATTAATCCATGTATATTTCTACCCATAAGATATGGAGACACAAAAAAGTGATAGGCTTGATAATTGGTTTTACTCAACTTTTCTATTTGACCATTTCCATCGGCCATCATAAAAGAATGCACTTGCAAAGAATCACCTCATTCGTACTGCATCTTATGCAACTCTGATATATCCATCGGCTCTGATACCAATGTTGAATATTGAAACTCTAAGAAGTAGCATAAAGTAGAAACAAGAAGGGAAGCAAACAATGACATAGAATCTGGAGATGATAGAGCAGATGAAGAAAAATAGATAAGAAGAAATGAAATTCTTTTTACAAAAATGAGTGTATAATCACAATGATTAAGTATCAACAACTCTACAAAAATGCATTTCGAAGCTCTTTATATAGAGTTTTGAAATGAATCTATGCCAATGAATTGTTTCACAAAAATAATGGAGGATAATTAAAGCACTAAAGGAATGTACTATAACTTAAAAGTTGTTAAACAACTTTTTCATAAAAACAAGGGATGGTAATTTAAAGCACTACAACAAATGGCCAACTTTGAATGGCCTTTTCTACAAAAATAATGGATGATAAGTAAAGCACTAAAAGAATGGCCTAAAACTAAAAGATTCTCCTAAAAAGGATGCGCAACACAAAACACTCAAACATACTTCAAATTTCTCAAGCATTGGACCAAAGCACACCTTAAAAAAACTGCAATGGTATTCACCACATAGTCATTCTCACATATATATTGCTCTTCCATTTTTAATTCAGGGTGCTCAATTCAACTAGCTTTACCAATGCGATTCACCTTCTTCAAATTTATATACCGAATCGTCATTTCCATCATCAATAATACAAGGAACGTTATTCTTTTTTCACAAAACAAGCTTCAAACTAAATAAAGGAACAATTATACAAGAGCATTAAAGAAAATTACTAAAAAGGTTTATAGCTTTTTTGTCCCCCTCATGAGGGCCACTTGCTTCTCACTTTTTTGTTTTCTAATATGAACACCGTATGGTGTCTAATGGGTGGCTATTTCTCACAAATAATAATTTTTCTACTTAGATAACCTAAGGGCTTTTCATTTGATCATTCTCTTGGAGGTCTATCGACATTGTCCATGCATCCTTTTTTCCAAATTTTACAAAGAGCTTCACCTCTGAAGACATTCCGGAGGTTAAAGAAGCCAATCACTTTGCCAAGTAGAGCTTGTTTTCAATTAATTTGACACTGTGAATCAAACATACGACCAAGGGACTTCCACACAACAAAACTC
The DNA here is from genome assembly GCA_020310875.1 of Ceratopteris richardii. NCBI lineage: Eukaryota > Viridiplantae > Streptophyta > Polypodiopsida > Polypodiales > Pteridaceae > Ceratopteris > Ceratopteris richardii. The sequence goes on from CM035408.1 coordinate 48,703,025, forward strand.
TTAGGCAATGAGAAGAAAAGCTACCCTAGATGTTCTCTGCCATGGCAGCACTATTTGCACCATGGGCAATCCCCACAAATTTTGCTCCATCATGGGATTTGGAACAATGTCAAAGCTAGCAAAACATTAATAATTCAATGTCAGGTTCCAACATCTTTCAATGTCCTAAAGCAAAGTACAGGGAAGATCAAATATCTGAAGCCCAATTGATATCATTCATTTTATAATGTGCAATAGAAGTCATAACTAGTGTAGATTCATATTCCACACTATTAGAGCCATCTTTTGGACTCTTCTCTGCTCTCGGTTAACAACACAACTTAAAAGCCATCAAATACATAAAAAAATTTTAATTTAGAGTCTCGAAACAACGATGAAACGCTAGAAGTAAAACATAATGACCATATATGTTCACCCTGTGTTACCTTCCTCAATACAATGTCAGAGTATACTCCTAATACATGTGGGAGAGAATAAGCACAACACAATTTGAGACTCTCTTTTTCATATTAACTAGAGAATCGTATATTCTTCCTAGGCATATTAAATAAGCAGTTTTTAATAAAAACCTATGCTCATCTGTAGTGGCAAGTCATTCATGTTCAACCTAGAGGTCGGTTATTGTTTGACAACTTTAGTGTTAGAGAGATAAAAAAAGTTAATGTTGATGATTCATCATCAAATATTGATATATCGACATCTTAGAGAGAAATTGGAATCATTCTACATGACAATGATAATAATACACTTGATGAAAACGATAATACTCTGTGCCAATTCTACAGATGATGAAGAGGCACTACCGAAAATTGATATTAGTCCATCAACATATGACGTCATTTATGAGAACACATATTTAAAATAGAAGCACAAATTTGATGCTAATGTTTTGGTCAGTTCTCCTTCCACAGTGTAAAGTTTTGAGCAAGCAAGCACTCATTCTTTAAGTTGGAAGGTAGGCTACCTATGGCTAAAAGCATTTGAATAAACGGGTTGTACTTTGAGAGAACTATGCATTAAAAGTTATAGGTGTCAAATTCGACTGTAGAGAAGTACAATTTTAGACATAGGTGGATTGTTTGGAACATTTCTCAAGATCTACTGCATCTTTTGAGATGATTAACTTGTAGAAGGTGCGCAATCTTTACACCTTGTACAAAGTTTCATCAGAAAATTTACACATTTGATGAGTCAATTAATGAGTTAAGTGCAGCAGACTTTTCTAAGTAGTGACTCTCTTCACAGTTAATGCAAATTTTGATAGTTTGGTATTGATCTTCTAAAATTGATCAAGATTTTGAGCTATTCTTGATATAGAAGTGTTCTAACATCAAGGATAGCTTGTTCTTTTGGAGATTAACACTCTCCATCAGTGGTATCAGAGCAAGAATCATCAAAATAGAAGAAAGAAGGATCCCGAGTGCTGCAGTCATACATAAATCAACATTTGAAGGTTCAAAAGGTGAAAGCTTAAAGGGAAAGCTTGAGAAGGAGGCCTGAAGCTATCAAGAAGATCAAAAGGAACTTTATTCAAAGTAACTGTACACTTATTCCTCACAAAGCTTGAAGAATTTAATACACAGGTAAAGAAAGGATGGGAGATTCTGTTTAGATAGAGAAATTGGATAGAGAAAACTATCTAGCTTGGTCAATGAGGATGGAAGCTCAGGTTACATCACAGGTGAAGAAGAAAAACTAGAATTCAGAGATCCTAGTGTTCCAACTAGGGATGAACTCTCAGATTTGAAGACTTGGATGAAGAAGGATGCTCAAGCAAGGAGCATTATCTACATGGGAGTCAATGACTACTTGCTACCTCATATTAGAGGACTTGAAATTGCAAGTGACATGTGGAATGCTTTAGAGGAGCATTTCCAAAATACTACAAAGTCAAGGAAGGCATCTTTATGGGCAGAGTTCACTACATTAAAAAAGAAAGCTTCTCAATCCATTTCTGATTATGTAACAAGGATGAAGGATATTGCAGATGCATTAGGAGCAGTTGATGAAGATATTGAGGAGGATAAATTGGTAAGGCGAATCCTCATAGTTTTGAGAGGAGATGAGAAATGGAAACCATTCATTTTGTCTACTAAATTGTCACTAGATCATTTTACTCCTGATTTAAATCAGTTGCTAGGACACATGCTAACTTTTGAGTAGGATGTCAAAGGTGATGTTGATAAGAGTACAAGTCAAGCAATGTATTCAAAAGATAAGAAGAAGAATAGCAAAGGTAAAGAACAATTAAATGAAGAAGAAGGTACAAGTAGCCAAGCCAACTTCCTAAGAGGAAGAGGAAGTGGCAAAGGTAGAGGAAGAGGCAGAAGCAATAAAGATGGAGCCAAAGCTTGCTTATGGTATAGATTATGATGAGATCTATAGTCCTGTGGCAAAGATGACAACCATCAGGACACTCATAGCCATTTCTGCATGTAAAGGTTGGAGATTATGTCAGTTAGATGTGAAGAATGTTTTTCTTAATGGTTATATTTTAGATGATGTTTTCATGGAGCAACCACAAGGGTTCAGAGATAAAAGGTATTCATAATATGTATGTAAGCTCAATAGAGCTTTGTATGGTTTGAAGCAGCCCCCAAGGGCATGGTATTATAGACTTGTGAAGTTCTTGAAGGAACTTGGTTTCCAAGTATCTAAAGCTGATAGTAGCTTGCTTGTTAAAGCAAGTGATCATGGGTTCATTTACATGTGCATATATGTTGATGGCATAATTCTTACAGGTACAGATGAGAAGGGCATACAAAGTCTTAAGAAACAAATGGAGAAAGAGTTCAAGATTAGTGACTTGGGAGATTTGTCATATTTCTTGGGCATGGAAGTCTCATATACTCAACATGGAGTATATGTAACTCAAGAAAGGTATTTGAAGAATTTGCTAATCAAGTTTAAAATGGAAGATTGCAGGGTAGCACCTACTCCGATGGAGGTGAGTCATAAAATCTTGGAATGCATGCCATCCGATTGGGCAGAGACAATAGCTTTGACCACCCTTGTAAGGTTATCTTCATCAGTTTGCATCTTCTGGAGTACCTCATCGCATTGTCGGATTTCGTTCTAAGTGCCTCAAAGTTCGTGCCACAGGAGCTCAAGTTGTTGCTCGACTGTTACCTTGGGTAGAGGTGACTCGCTGAAATCCTCCATGGCGTTTGTAGGATCCATGAGGACGTAGAGAACAAAACCCTCTTGCTAGATATGTAAAAATAATTTTTGAGATTGTTTGACTTAAAATTTAAAAGGAAGGGTTGTTCTTGGGAATTGAAAAAGTAAGAAAGAGATGAAAGTCGTGTTAAATATAAGAAAACAGAACTACAATGACAACAGAAAGAGATAATGCAGTGGCAAAACACTTCCCTTGTGTGAGTGAGGTTGTGGGTTTAGATCCTCCCACCTTGGTGAATATAAAACTCTTTATTGCCATTCATAAATTAAAATTGGTTTGGGCGTAGCCAATGGCTCCCAACCATCACCAAGGGAGCCTTGGGTGTCAAAGATGCCAAAGTAATGCCTTAAGTTATGCCTAAGTTCTATGCCTCAATCGACACCTTGGAGTAACTGTAGGTGTAAATGTAGGTTACAGCTCTGGAATAGAAACAAAAACCAAAAATTGAAACTAAAACTAGAACCGGAAACGGAAAGGGAAACAAAAATGGAAATGGAAATTAGAACCGGAACCGGAACCAAAACCAGAATAAAAAATGAAATCAGAATCAAATCGCGAACAGAGAACATTGAAACAGAGATCAATCGCCAAAACAAACAGAAACATACCCCTATGTAGTGATGCATGCAAGGCTCTGATACCACTATTATTAAGATCTTGCTCACATGCACACAAAAGTTACGAATGCAAAAAACAACAAAAACTATTTTGTAAGTACTGTAAAGGGAATGATCATATCATAAAGAACTCTCCAAAAATTGGCTACTAAAGAGGCAAAGAAGAAAGAGGTTGGACTGGTTGTTGCAGAGGGCTCCACACCAAAAACAGAGTCTGCTAATCTTGTGCAGGAAGAAGAATGGGTGTTTACTACTGTCTGTAGTTTTGACCCATCTTCTCATGAGCAGTGCATGTCTATAGTAGACTCAAATGTTTGGTATTTTGACAATGGGATGACCAAACATATTACCTCGCATCGCAATTTCTTCTCTTCACTCGAGCGTCCCTCTACAAGGAATACTGTTACATGGGCCAACAACTCCTCTTATCCTATTATGGGAGTTGGTAAGATCTTTTTGACTACTGTTGATGGTAGTTCTTTCCATTTGTCAGATGCTTTATTTGTGCCAGGGATCAAGAAGAACCTGTTATCAGTTTTTGCATTAGCCAAGATTGGCTTGGTTGTGAAATTTGTTGATGACAGGTGTACAGTTCATGATCTGTCAAATGGCGATGTGATTATTGGCTTGTTGTAAAGGGTTATGCACAGGAAAGAGGCATTGATTTTGATGAGACCTTTGCACCTACATGCTGTATGAATATTTTTCGGAGCATCTGTGCACTTGCAGCCCATCATGGTTGGAATGTACATCAGTTGGACATTAAAACTGCATTTCTGAATGGTGACTTGCATGAAGAAGTGTATGTTTTTCAGCCCCGTGGCTTTGTGCAGAAAGGGCATGAAAACAAGGTGTGCAGGTTAAAGAAGGCATTATATGGTTAAAAGCAAGCACCACGTGCTTGGTATGAGAAGATACATGCCTATCTGATTGCACATGGTTTTGAGAACAGTCCAAGTGAAAGCACCTTATATGTTAAGTGTGCAGCAAGGAATTGAACTCACAACCTCTTGGTTAGGAATGTGATTGGCTAACCACTTGCCCCAAAAGCCATGGTTGAGGATTACTTCATAATCCTATCTCTTAGGGTGTAGTTCAACCATCTCTTTCCTATCACTTTATTACATTCTTCCCCCCTTAGTTGATCATTGTCCTCAATGATCTACTCATTATCCCTCTAGCCTTGGCGATCCATTCTTAAACTCCCTTGGTATCCTTGAACTGATGTCCCTCAACCTCGCATAGTTTCTTGAACCTTGTTCGCAACCTTGGTGTCTTGAACACTGTTCTCAACCTTAGTATCTTGAACCTTGTTCTCACCCATGTTCGGTATCTTGAACACTCAATCAAGTGCCACCCAAGGATTCCCAAGGACTTCATACTTGCAAGCTAGCTCATTGGAAAGTTGTTCCGTGATCTTTCCAATGGTATATTATATGCCTCAATCCGACCTACGGATTGAGAGATACACTTGATTCTTTGTTGGGTCCAATTCTCAAAGCGCCGCTTTCCCAATTCCTACCCTTTCCACATGATAGAGTGCCCACGCGCCTTTTTTAGAGGCCATTGGGTCATTCCACCTTACCCCAAGCCTACTTTCTAGGCTCTGATACCAATACAAGGAATTGAACTCGCAACCTCTTGGTTAGGAATGTGATGGGCTAACCACTTGCCCCAAATGCCATGGTTGAGGATTACTTCCTAATCCTCTCTCTTAGGGTGTAGTTCAACCATCTCCTATCTGTCAAGGGTGTGGTTCAACCATCTCTTTCCTATCACTTTATTACACGTGCTAACGATGTACTTCTGATCATTGTTGTCTATGTTGACAACATGCAGCTCACTGGTCCTATTGAGAAGCATATTGCTGACTTTAAGACTGATTCGCATGCCTCATTTGAGATGTCTGATTTGGGGCATTTGCATCATTATTTGGGCATTCAGTTTGTGCACATTGATGGTGGAATGGCTTTGTGTCAAACGAAATATATTGACACATTATTACAACATTTTGGCTTTGAAGACTGTAAGCCTATTGCCACTCCTATGGAGACATGTTTACGATTGAGTCTTCATGATGCTGGAGATGCATTTGATGCTGTTCTCTATCAGCAGGCTGTTGGATGCTTGATTTACTTATGCATTACTCGGCCAGATATTCAGTTTGATGTCTCACATATGAGCAGGTTTATGCATTGCCCAGGTGTCAAGCATTGGTAGGCACTTAAGCGCATCTTTCGCTACTTGAGTGGTACTCGGCTACTTGGGTTGTTTTATCCCAAGGGGGATCACTACCATCAGATTTGCATGCTTTTTTTGACTCAGTTTGGGCTGGTTGCTTTGACACTCATGTGTCCACTAGTGGCTTTTGCTTCATGCTTGGTAGCTCATGTATATCTTGGTTGATCAAGAAGCAGCCTACTGTGGCCACTTCTAGTTGTGAGGCTGAGTATAGGGCAGCTTTCACAGCGACTGTTGAGTGTGTGTGGCTCATATGCCTTATGGATGATTTGGGTGTTGGTCAGTCTTTTGCCACCACTATCTTCAGTGATAGTCAGAGCGTATTGGCAGTTGCAAGGAACCTAGTGTTCCATGCTCGCACTAAGCACATTGAGGTGCATTATCATTATGTCAGGGAGAGGTTCTCTAATGAGGAGATCAACTTGGCATATGTGCCCACGCAGGAGAACATTGCAGACCTTTTCACGAAAGCTCTACCTAGGGAGAAGTTTGAAGATGTCCGCAAAGCTTTGGGCTTACTTCCTTTTGTGGAGTGATTTCCACATAGCTTGGCACTTCCTTATACATGAGTGCTAGCTACTTGTTCACTGCATCACTCCTAGGGGGGATTTGTTGATATATTTAGGTAGTGATGTGTGCGAACACTCTCGGACCACCTGGGCACTTTTTTCCCTCTTTAGGAGGTTTTTTCCCTGGCTTTTATATACATCTATTGCCCTAATGGGCTACTTATCTTTGTACATTCTCTAGTAATACATTTAGTATTGTGTGTTGTGCTCCAAGCTTCTTCTTCTTCCTTGTGCTGTTCGCGTGCTTCCGCAGATGTTTATCTCCAATAGGTCCTACCTCTAGCTAGACCCTATTATCGTGTTCTAAAACCAATTTGGGAGCCAAATAAAGTTTCCAAAACCTTTTCAAGAAGGTTTCATGTGAATACCAACGATCCATTTAGCATGGTCAAAGAAAGATTGGAGCTCAAGAACTCAAACAAAGTAGCATAATAACAAACAGGGAAATAAATTTCAACAAGGACCAAACTCCCAAAGATCCATGACACGACATATTTGGATAACTTAGTAGAAAATTATCGTTTAGATAAATCAAGATGGAATTTTGATTGCCAAAATCCATCCCTACGATAGAGGAAATCCACCATCAAATGTGCATGGGAGAAAGAACCCTAATAAGTGGCCAACATTTTTCATGAATCAACAAAAAAAAGATGCAAAATAACAAATGTATGAAACAAAGAAATATGTTAACATACAAAAAAAATGCTAGGGAGAGTTAAATAAATATTGGTCCTCAAGTCCTAGATCCAATCGATCAAAGACCTTCGATATAATTGGCGACCAAAACAAAACAATATTTTGTGTGAATGGACTAGGGCTTCTAAAACTCGATAGGCTAAACAATTTCATCAAAGACAAAAAATTGCATCTAGTCTCTATGGTGGTGACCTAAGGTAAATTGTCCCATTATTCAATAAAGAAAAAGAATTCATCCACAATATCCCCAAAATATAGTTTGCTAAGCCGCTAAAAATATCTTTGTCCATATCGAGTATCACAAACTCCCTAGAGTTGTGTATAGAGAAGGTGTTTTTACTATATCTAGAGAGAATTTAGCAGTCAAACATAAGCCTCTTTGTGAAAGAACCCTATTCTCACTATAGAACCATGTCTTTTGCACCAATATTTTAGATCATCTGTTCAAGTATGCATACATTATAGGATAACATTACCTTGTTATACATTTGACACAATTGTGATATCCCATGCATGTGAGCTATCCATTGTAAGGGAAAAGCCAAAAATCACCTATATACTTTTTAATTTTCTACTAATTTTTTCTTTTACACTACAACATATGAGGTCCATACCGGTTCTCATACCGGTGAAAATACACATGGGGAAAATGCCCGTGGCCTCGGAATAGTCACTAGTATAAGCATCGGTTTCATAATGTTGGTATGAGCATTGATATAAGCCTCTATGTAAGTGCCAATATACGCATCGGTATAAGCCTCTATATACTCGACTGTATAATCATCGATATAAGACTCTATATAAGCACTTGTATAATTAACATATGAACAATAATGGTAATAAAGAAAAATAATATCTATAAAAAAACATAGAGAGTTAGAAAAACATCAAACTAAGAATTTATTTCATTGTAAACACAAATAAGTACATACAATTGTTTGTTTCATGAGTCCCCTATTCTAGCATCCTATTAAAGATCTAACACACATAGCATATCTATCTCTACATTGGAGACTTCCAGATCTCTTAGTATGGATGTCCCTTCTCAATCATCATCCTCATACAACATATCATCCATTACCTCCTCGTGTACCTAGTCTTCTTCAAAGGCCTCTTGTTTTGGGATAATGATGTATTCCTCTTTGACTACCACATGCATCTTAGAGTCCATTGCAAATGGAACTTCTTCTACATCCATGTCCTAAAAACTTTGTCTACTAGGTGGAGAGACTTGTAAAACAACTAGCCACTCTGGTTCTTTTAGATCTAGTGTAAAGACAACATGCTCGCAGTGTTCTGAAAGTACAAATGTATCTCTTTCATATGTCCATAGCTTCTTGAATTCTAATTGAAGCAAACCACTCTAGTCCTGCCTCATGGTTGTGTTTCTTCTAGTGATGATTACTTTGAACCACTTCACATCAAACAAAAAGTAGTCAAACCTCCTGAACAATAGCTTCAAGATATCCTAGATCACTCTTGAGTGCCCTCTCTTACACCAACTCTAATTTTTTTGGAGAAAGTTGACCATCACCCACTATCAAAAGTAGAACTATTTTCATCGGTGTGCGATCCAAAAGTGTCGTCCATGAGACCATAGTGCATCATATTTGTAGTACTAGATAACACATAAAATGGATGGCATTATGATGGTCAAAATAACTCATAAGGTTAACACAGTAATAATTTGCAATGTTTGAGAGCATTACCTCCCAATCACACCCCTTTGTGAATTCCTCCTCTTCTTTAGAGATATCATCACCTATTGTCTTTGCTTGTGAAACATCTGCATCTAACCATGTACTATTGGAAAGGCTAGAAGAGGTCAAAGACATTTTGGAAGAGGCGAAGAGTGAGTGGAGTAATTCTTTCAAAACTGGGCTCTTTCCTATTGTTGAGCCCATAAAAGTCATAATTGGTCAAGTCAACTATAGTCAAAGTCAACATGGTCAAAGTCAAAGTCAACAGGGATAAAAGTCAAAGTGTTCGAAGTGGAGGTGTCAAAGTGCATAGGTAGTGCACAAGTATTGTCCACAAAGGGTGAATTGGAGAAAGTGGCTGCAGAGGTATTTCTCTAATTTCCTTAAGGCTCAAAAGTGTTGTTTAAAGTGCTTTGGAAGGTTCAGGTGAACCCTCTCTTATGTGCAAAAGTGAAGACTTAAAAGGAAATGTGAAGGTATGTAAAGCGGCAGCGTACGCACAAGTGAAAGTATGAACCCCCAATTAAAATTTTTGTTTCAGTCTAAAGTCACTACAGGACAAAACATGGATTCATTGGCTACCACTTGTGAGGGCAATCTTGGGACATCAAAGTGAGCACCAAGATACTCTTGCAATTAGGAGCGTACGTGAATCGACACACTAAAATCAAGGCAAGGACTATTCTTGGAGAATTCTAGTGTAAGCAAGAGAAGCATAGTCTAAGTGGAGTAAGAGAGAGAAGTGAAAAAGACACACAGTGTGCGATGCAGAGAAGTGAAGTGCAAGGTGTGCATGAAGAGTGACCAAGGAAGTGTGTAGAGAAGTGCTAAGCTAGTCTCCCAAAGATCCCAAGGTCTTATTGAAGTGTGCACGTGCCGACAGAAGGTACCCATCCCTCCCCCTTACTGGAAGCTTGGTGCAAGGTGTGCACAAATGCAGGCTTGAAGAAGGTGGAGGTTTGGTGCAGAGGAGGCCGACAGCAACAAGTCCCTTGGGTATTTGGTATTTTGTAATTGAGTCCTCTATGGGATTTTGCACAGAAGCATTGGCTTGTATTGTGCTTCAATAGTGCATTTGTCTTATTGTAATCAATCGACAGAGGCTTCCAGTGTGTAATTTCTCTTCTTGTCTTAACCATTTCTCCTACAAACACTCAAATCCCTTCTTGTCCAAGAATCCCCCAACAAAATTTGGCATGCCCGGTGGGACATTCAAGAGATTTGAGCTCAGGAGAAACCAAGTGCAAAGCATAGAAGAGATCAAGTGTCGACAATACTACAATGCTAATTCATTAACCAAAAGGTAAATATTCTTCTCTGGTGTCTCATATTAAGTGGACTATGAACAGCTCATGATTGCAACCCAGTCCCAAATTGAGGGTCACCTGCAAGCAAACAAGAAGGAAGGTTGTTAGAAGATCCTCTAGTCCATTATCTTCAACCTCATCAGTACAAAGCATGGGAGGACAGGTAGACTTGGAAACCCTACTCTCAAGATTAAATATAAAATTTCCTTCTTTCAAAGGCCTAGCTCAGGAGGATGCAGACGAGCACATTAGAAGGTTTTTGGCACTATGTAAGACTAGAGGCTTAATGGGCAGGGAGGATGCCTTTTTGATACTCTTCCCTACCACATTAGAAGGATTAGCAGATAAATGGTTCAGCCAATTTGCTGAAAACCATTTTACAACTTGGGACTTGATGAAAGATGCATTCAAAAATCAATTCCAGCATGGAAGCACTGCGGAGATCATCGTAGAGGAACTAGAAAATTTGAGATTGGGTCCAGGAGAAAAGTTCCCAAAGTTCGTGACTAGGGCCAAAGCACTAATGGCTAAATTGCCAGATCCACATGATTTTTTTGTTAAGAAATGGTTAGCTAAGCCCCTACCAGTGGCCACCCAATGCAAAATAAAGGAATTAGTGTTACCTATAGCCTCCATAGAGTAGTTCATCAACACAGCTACACGACTGGAGCAGATAAGACAACAATATGGAGCAACTTCTTCTCAACTACCATATTCCACAGAAATGGAGGATCCAGTAACCCAACTAAGGAAGGAGCTTGATGGCTTAAAAAGAAATAAGCCCCACAGAGAGGAGGAGAATGTTGTCACTCAGTTGAGAAGGGAGATTGAAGCACTAAAGCTCCAAAAAGAGGAGGAGGCCCAAGTAGAGGAATTGGCTCAGCTACGACAAGAGTTGCAAGAACTCAAAGGAGGTGGCATCAAGAGTGGACTTTGGTGTACCATGTGCAGCAAGCAAGGTCATATAGTAAGTGAATGTCCTCTGTTAAGTGTGACTTGCCAATTATGCAAGAAAGTTGGTCATGAGGCCCATGAATGCCAATCAAGGGGAATACCTGCAACAACATACTGGACACAGGGAGGACCCCTACCACCAGCAAATGTGATGGCTGCTGCATCAAATCAAGGTAACAATTACAACCCTAGACAGAGGGATAATTTTGGAAATGGTCCTAGAAGGCCAATTATTTGTTTCAGATGTGGAGAATGTGGGCACTATCAAAGTAGGTGCACTCTCCCAGAAAATGCCCCTCCTTGCAGGAACTGCCGAGAGGCCAGAGACCACTATACTAATTGTTGTCCTAGGAACCAAGCATCTTCATCTGGGCCACACATTCAAATGATTTCTGTGTGCAAAGAAGAAAGGGTAGATCAAGTCCATGTGCCATCTCCATCTACCAGGGTGGTGCAATTAGAAGAAATTGAATCTTTTACAGTGCAGACAAGAAGCAAGGGGAAGGCTCAAGTGGAAATAGGTCAAGAATCAATGATTAATGGATTAAACAAAGACAAAGGTGTGTCTGAAAACAAAGCCACCACATGTATAGACACAAGGCAGAAAGAAAATTTCATAGGTACCAGTGATGCCATTGGACATGCATTCAACAGGGCTCATGAGGAATTTGATAAGTCAGATGGAGCCCAGGCTCTTAAGGAATCAGAAGCTTCCAGACTACTCAAGTCCATGAAAAAGGAGGTTAGTATTTTTTATTTAATAAAGATGGATGGGAAGTTCAGGTTAGAACTCTTGCAGATAATTGATGAAATGTCCACAACAAGTTTAGTGGCAAAGGCTGCTGTTATGCCTAAAGATAAAAGTGTAGGGGAAGCACCCCTCACAGATTACAAGAGTCCTCGGCTAATAGTCTCTATCAAAGGTCATGAGTTTCAAGGAGTTATTGTGGATGGTGGTTCTGGCATTAACTTGATGCCTGAATATACCATAAAAAAGATTGGACTATACCCTTCGAGACCTGCCAACTTCACTGTAACAATGGCAAACCAAAGCATAGTAAGGCCTATGGGAGTGGTCCCTGGAGTCCCAGTCAAGATACAAGGTACCATCTTTAACTTGGACTTTGTTGTTTTAAGGCTGCCACAGGTAGAAGGAAGTTTCCCCCTGTTAATTGGGAGACCTTGGTTAAGGCATGCCAATGTGCTGCATGACTGGGGCAAGGACACAATGTGGGTAAAGAAAGAGGGAAAAGAGTTGCAGCAGATAATTTTAGAAGAAGGTCCAGACAATCAAAGACATACCAGCATGATGCAGACAGTTGGTATTTGTATGGAAGAAGAATTGGTGGACAACTTGGAAGCAGATCTATTTGAAGAAGCAGATTTATATGAAGATGAAAACATTGAAGGAGCACATTTATATGAAGATGAAAACATGTTGGCTTGGCTCCATGCAGAAGACCCATCTTCCTGTTATGGAATTTTTCCAAACTCAAGTAGAGAAGAAGCATATGAAGAAAAAGAGGAAAACTCTCAGGATACTGATTCAGTCTCAGTCAAAGGCCATAACAAAGAGAAGAAAAGCAAAGCCCTTAAGTACAACAGTGATGAAGATATTCATGTCAATGGCCACTTTTTTATGGATATTGGTATGGCTATCTTCTGCTATGTCAATTTTTATGATAGTAAGTGTAGGGCTTTACAAGGATGTGCAAGGAGTACCTGCAAGTCTTTGGAATCAGAAGATGCAGTATGAAGGAGATAATGTTTTATGGACGGATTTAAGGGGGGCCCTATCAAGTCATCAATAGGCCCAAAATAAAGACAAAACAAATGAAGTGCAGTACAATTGGAGATTATGGAGGAGTTTCTCTGAGTAAAAAATGCAAGGCTCCTGGACCATCATCAACAAAAGTGAAGATTTATGGATCACTTGGAACCTGCAAAATTTGTCCAGGTTGTACATAGCCTTCTCATGTTATTTTTGTTTAAGGTTTTAGTAGTTTTTATTAATTTTCATGCTTGGTATTTGTGTTTTAGCATAATTAGCTACCCTTTCATAGCCCTCGACATAAGTACAATGTTTGGAATTGTTCTGGGAATTTTTCAAGCAATTTTTGGATTTTTTCTAGTATTTTTTTTATCATTTTCAAGTGTCTTTTTCTTGCCAAATGTGGAGGAATAAAGGAAGCTCTCTCTGGTTTTGAGTGAGGGAAGTGGCCTAGAACTGTAGGAAAATTTTTGAGAATTTTTTTGAGAATTTATGGATTTTTCTTGTAATTTTTTAGATTTTTAATGTATTTTTCTTCAAATTTTTTTATAATTAAAAAAAGGCCCCCCAAGCGTTTTCTTTTTTTTCCAAAAAGAAACCGCCCACCCGCACCCACCCGCAACACCCCCGCCTTCGCCCCCCCCCCCCCCCCCCTTCCCCCCCCCCCCACTCGCCGCCACCTGCACCCACCCGCAGGCCTCCCCCGCCTCCCCTCCCCGCTGTAATAGGCCTCTTTTCTAGTGAAATAATTCATTTTGAACTTTCTGAATTTCATTGTGGGGATAATGCTTAGAACGAATAATTAGGTCATTTTATGCATGTAGGAAAAATTTTGGGTTGACAAGTTTCATATTCTCTCTCTAGACCTTAATTGCATCATGTTTTCCACTGGGATTTTGAAGGTGAAGATGAAAGCATTAAGGAAAACTCTGTATGAGGGAAAGGTAGAGCAAGTATAAGAGAATAAAAGTACCTGTGTGAGATTTTTGTGAATCATGTTCTAAGTACCTCGTTCAGGGTCCTACGTTTAGTTCATTGTAAGAAAATGCCTTGATTTTACTCTCTCTAGAATTTTAAACCTTGCAGGGCTCAAAAGTGGCATTTGGAGGTGGATTTGGACCTCGCACGTCTCTATCAATATTGTGCAGATCGAAAAATTGAATAAAAGTGTCTCTCACAAGCTCAACCTAATTCCTCATTGTTTTTGAGTTACAGGGCTTTGAAAAGTGCCGTTTTTTCCAACACTTCAAAAAAAAAAAAAAACAAGGGCTTGTCTAATTCTATTTGAATCCGTGATTCTCATGCTCACATGTCACCATGTCTAATTATGTATGTTTTCGGATATGTCTTCTGGGTTTTTTTCTGCTATTTTTGACAGGTATGCTAAAAAAAAAGGAAGTACACTACGATCGCATGGCTTTTTGCGAAAGTTTTGGAGAAACTCGACTTTTTCTAAATTTGGTGGATCGCACACTTCTTTGGGGGGCACGACTGCGATCAAACGGAAAAAAAGATAAGAAGGCCTGCGCATCAACACGGAGGACACACAGAAATCTGAGAATTACCTTGTGATTGAGAGTGTGATTGAGAGTGTGATTGAGAGTGAGAGTGAGAGTGAGAGTGTGATTGAGAGTGCGAGTGAGAATGCGATTGTGATAGCTCGGGGGTGGTCGGGAGGTAGAGGCTTCGTCAAGAAGCTATTGTCCAAAGCTATTGTAACCATTGATTCACATCTATAATATCAGAATTCTTCCTTCTCTGCGTCATATTTGTTCTACTCTTCCGCATCAGATTTTCTTTTACCTTGTGCAATCTCTGCGTTCTTCTCTCCACTGTTATTTCTGAGTAATCGAAAGATTGTGATTGGGGATAGATTGTGATTGAGGAAATGCTACAAGTGGTATCAGAGCAGAATCAATCCGCGCGAACGATGGAAGGTCTAACACAAAAGGTTCGTGCACAAGAGGAGCTTATTGAGAAGCTTCTTGGTGAATTACGCAAAGAACGAGGGGGAAAGCAACCAGAAGGAGCAAAAAATTTGTTTGTGGAGCTGAACGATGAAATAGATGAAGGTGCGGGAACATCTAGCGTACCTCACGAAAAACAAAAACGCAATTCTGAAGATATGGAACCAGGTGAGTTTGCCCTTAACCGAGTCTTCAAGAAGGCAAAGTTAAATGATTTTGATGGCGAGAAGAAGAGTGGCGAAGATCTTGAGGCATGGATTGAAGAAATAGAGGATTTCTTTGATCTATGACAATTTAGTGAAGAGTCCAAGGCGAAAGTTGGGATCCTGCATCTGCGTGGGATCGCGAAGCTATGGTGGAAGTCATATATGCAGACTCAAACGCGTTCTGGTCCTGTTCTATGGAAGGAATTTAGAGAACAAGTTGAAAAACACTATTGTTCTCCACACTACCATATGGAGAAGAAGATGGAGTTCTACAATTTCCGACAACACGAAAGTGACAAGCATAGCTTATCTGTTGATGAGTACAAAGAGAAGTTCCTACGTCTTCATAAATATGCATTAGAGGTTAGTGGTAATGCTCTAAAGAGTAAATTTATTGAAGGGCTTCGTGAGGAACTTCGCTATCAAGTCAAGGGATCTGGATGCATTGATTTTCTTGATGCTGTGGCGATGGCGGAGAACTTTGAGAAGATGGAGAAGTTCAATTTGCAGAAGGCAAATAGAAGCAAATTCATTGCAATGGGACGTAGGCCACAAAGACCTGTTGCAATGAACATGAACAATTCAAAGAAAACTCCATCTTCTAACGACCAAGGTAAGAACCCTGCTCGGCCAGTGGAAAATCAAAGGAGGCATCAACCAATCGAGTGGCAACAAGACCCTAATTTTATTGAGTGGGCAAAAAGACTTGGTGTGTGTTTTGGTTGCGGGGAGCAAGGGCATCGGACATATGAGTGCCCGAACAAGGTAGTCTTTCGACCCGCACAATCAAAAGCGATAAACATCATCGAGGAGGGTACAATTATTGAGGAAGCAGATGATGGCGGTAAGTGCACTAACTCTACTTTACGTTGCATGGTGGTTAGTTCTTTCCCAAAGGCTTCTGTAATCACGATTCCGGGTATGATTTCTGCGCATAAAACCATATTTTTGATTGATTCAGGTAGTACCCATTGTTTTCTATCTTTCAAATTGGTACAAAATCTAGCCCTAAATATGCAGATAACCATACCTGTAGAGATTGCCAATGGACGATTACACTACACGAAAGGATATGTTGAAAACCTTGAATTTACTCTTTCAAATAGATGCTTTTCTGGAAGCTTCCATGTAATTGAGATGAAGTAGAGTGATGTAATCATAGGTATGGATTGGTTAGTTAAAAATTCTGTGACAATTAATTGTGAACAAAGAACGATCAGTGTGAAGCTAAATGATGAATCTATTCATATTCTAGGTGATGTCTTTAATCCTAAGCCTACTCTTATTTCTGCTATGCAGATAATTAGAGGTATACGTGATGGCTGCAAAACATTTGTAGTGTATGTGAACAATCTGCATCAGGAAGGTAATGACGAAGATATTCCAGATTACGTAGGAAATATCTTGAAAGAATATGCTAATGTATTTCCAGAAGACTTGCCTGGTATACCCCCACCTAGGCAGATTGACCACGCCATTGACCTATATCTAGGGAGTGAACTATATTCTAGAGCACCCTATAGATTTAACATTGATGAACTAAAGGAGCTTAAGATTCAATTAGATGATCTTTTGAAGAAAGGCTTAATAAAACCGAGTGTCTCAACTTGGGGTGCGCCTGTTTTATTTCAGAAGAAGAAAAACGGCTCTTACAGATTATGCATTGACTATAGGGGGTTGAATAAAAGAACAATTAAGAATAAGTATCCACTCCCTCACATAGATGACTTATTAGGTCAATTAAGTGGAGTGACCGTATTCACAAAGATTGACTTAAGATTTGGATATCACCAAATTAGGATCAAAACAGAAGATATTCCTAAGACGGCTTTTCGAACACGATATGGTCACTATGAGTTTACGGTTCTACCTTTTGGTTTAACAAACGCTCTTGCCACATTTATGTGCTTGATGAATAATATTTTTCACGATTACCTAGATGAATTCATCTTAGTCCTCCTTGATGATATATTTGTGTACTCTAAAGATGATTCGGAGCATGCGGTACATCTCAAGAATACTTTGCAGACCCTTAGAGAACACAAATTGTATGGGAAAAAGAGTAAGTGTTTCTTTGCTAAGGATAAACTTGTGTATCTAGGAAGAGTAATATCAAAAGAAGGAATCCTTATAGATGAAGATAAAGTAAAAATAATGGTTGATTCGCCGATTCCTAAGACTGTAAGGGATGTTAGAAGTTCTCTTGGGTTGGCACAATATGAAAGAGCACATATTAAGGATTTCTCTAAGATAGCTACTCCCCTCACCGAATTAACTAAAAAGAATGTAGGATTTGCGTGGAGTGATGCCTGTCAAAAATCATTTGAAACATTGAAACAAAAAGTCGTTGAGAATTGTGTTTTGAAAATACCAGAAATGGGAAAGCCTTTTGTGGTTGCATGTGATGCAAGTGGTAGTCCGATAGGATGTGTTATTTCACAAGATGGCAAGGTGGTCGCATATGAGTCCAGAAAACTAAGAAAACATGAACTTAACTATCCTACTCATGATTTAGAAATGCTTGCTGTTGTGCATGCACTTAAGCATTGGAGACATCTATTGTTAGGGGTTAAGTTTGAATTGAAAATAGATCATCAAAGTCTAGAATACATCTTCACTCAACCATTTCTTAACAACAGGCAGAAGCGTTGGATTGAATTATTAAGCGAGTATGATTTGACATTAAGTATCTTGCTGGTAAGGAAAATAAGGTTGCTGATGCATTGAGTCGGAGACCTTTGTGTAATCTTGTTTCTGTAATAAATTCTGATTTTCTCAGTCAAATTCAAGAAGAGATAAAAGAAGATCCTTTTTATGCACCTATTTTGAATGCTTTGAATGGGAATAGGGGATCGACGTATGAGGAAAAATTTCCTTTGCAGAATGGAACACTGTATTGTAACAATCGGCTATGCTTATCTTCTGAATCTCCACTAAAAGTTAAAATACTGCATGATTGTCATGATGCACCTTTTTCTGCACATCGAGGTTATTCAAGGACATATGTTAAAACAAAGTATTCTTACTTTTGGCCGTGTATGAAGCGGGATATTAGAAAATATGTAAATGAATGTTTGAAGTGCCAACTGGTGAAATCTGAGTTTAAAAGGATGCCAGGAATGCTTCAACCTTTGGATGTTCCAAATTAGAAGTGGGAGTCTATTTCTATGGACTTTATCACTAAGCTACGTATGACCAGAAGTAAGCATGATACCATATTTTTTGTAGTCGATCGACTTACCAAGATGGCACACTTCTTTCCTATGAAAAAGACTGATACTGCTTTAAATGTTGCAAGAATCTTTGTAAAAGAAATATTTTGATTGCATGGAATGCCTAAAAGCATAATTTCTGATAGAGATTCTAGATTTACGTCAAACTTCTGGAAAGCGACATTTGAATCCATTGGAACTCAACTTCGTATGAGTACAGCTTTCCATCCACAAATTGATGGGGAAACCGAGAGGGTTAACAGGGTAGTTGAGGATATGTTGCGTATGTATGTGAATGAAAAGCAGGATAATTGGAGTGAATATTTACCCTTAGTTGAGTTTGCATACAATAGTGCATGACATGCATCTATTAAACTGACTCCGTTTGAAGCTATGTATGGTTATAATTGTTTGACTCCACCTTCGTTTTTGGGTTTTCCAAATAAAGTAGAAGTATCCAAAGAAATGCTCGATAAGATGGATGAAGAACTTTGAAAAATTAAGAAACATATAAGAGAAGCTCAGAAAAGACAAAAGAAGTTCTATGATTTAAAGAGAAGACCACTTGAATTCCAAGTTAATGATATGGTATTTCTTAAAGTTAATCCTCACCGATCTAACTTGTTGCTAGGGAAGGATCATAGACTTTCTTCTCGATATGCAGGCCCTTTTAAAGTTTTGAAAAAGATCGGATCTCTTGTTTCTTTGCTCGAATTACCTAAATATCTAAATGTGCATCCTGTATTTCATGTCAGCTTACTTAAAGATATGTGTCTAATGTTGCTCATGTTTTGCAGGACAATTATAAGCTGAAAGATGATGGCTCTTTTGAGCTTCAACCGAAAATAATATTAGATAGGAAGGAAAGATTTCTTAGAAATAGATCTATAGTAGAAATTTTGGTGAAATGGCATTCATACCTAGTAGAAGATTCGAGTTGGGTGAAGTTAGATGACTTTCTAACACATTATCCTTCTTTCCAACTCTGAGGACAGAGTTCTTAAAGGGGGGAAGATTTGTAATAGGCCTCTTTTCTAGTGAAATAATTCATTTTGAACTATCTAAATTTCATTGTGGGGATATTGCTTAGAACGAATAATTAGGTCATTTTATGCATGTAGGAAAAATTTTGGGTTGACAAGTTTCATATTCTCTCTCTAGACCTTAATTGCATCATGTTTTCCAGTGGGATTTTGAAGGTGAAGATGAAAGCATTAAGGAAAACTCTGTATGAGGGAAAGGTAGAGCACGTATAAGAGAATAAAAGTGCTTGTGTGAGATTTTTGTGAATCATGTTCTAAATACCTCATTCAGGGTCCTATGTTTAGTTCATTGTAAGAAAATGCCTTGATTTTACTCTCTCTAGAATTTTAAACCTGGCAGGGCTCAAAAGTGGCATTTGGAGGTGGATTTGGACCTCGGACATCTCTATCAATATTGTGCAGATCGAAAAATTGAATAAAAGTGTCTCTCACAAGCTTAACCTAATTCCTCATTGTTTTTGAGTTACAGGGCTTTGAAATGTGCCGTTTTTTCCAACACTTCAAAAAAAAAAGTGCTTGTCTAATTCTATTCGAATCCGTGATTCTCATGCTCACGTGTCACCATGTTTAATTATGTATGTTTTCGAATATGTCTTCTTGGTTTTTTTTCTGCTATTTTTGACAGGTATGCTAAAAAAAAAGGAAGTACACTACGATCGCATGGCTTTTTGCAAAAGTTTTGGAGAAACTCGACTTTTTCTAAATTTGGTGGATCGGACACTTCTTTGGGGGGCACGGCTGCGATCAAACGGAAAAAAAGATAAGAAGGCCTGCGCATCAACACGGAGGACACACAGAAATCTGAGAATCACCTTGTGATTGAGAGTGTGATTGAGAGTGAGAGTGAGAGTGAGAGTGTGATTGAGAGTGCGAGTGAGAATGCGATTGTGATAGCTTGGGGGTGGTCGGGAGGTAGAGGCTTCTATTGTAACCATTGATTCACATCTATAATATCAGAATGCTTCCTTCTCTGCGTCATATTTGTTCTACTCTTCCGCATCAGATTTTCTTTTACCTTGTGCAATCTCTGCGTTCTTCTCTCCACTGTTATTTCTGAGTAATCGAAAGATTGTGATTGGGGATAGATTGTGATTGAGGAAACACTACAAGTGGTATCAGAGCAGAATAAATCTGCACGAACGATGGAAGGTCTAACACAAAAGGTTCGTGAACAAGAGGAGCTTATTGAGAAGCTTCTTGGTGAATTGCGCAAAGAACGAGGGGGAAAGCGACCAGAAGGAGCAACAAATTTGTTTGTGGAGTTGAACGATGAAATAGATAAGGGTGCGGGAACATCTAGCGTACCTCGCAAAAAACAAAAACGCAATTCTGAAGATATGGAACCAGGTGAGTTTGCCCTTAACCAAGTCTTCAAGAAGGCAAAGTTAAATGATTTTGATGGCGAGAAGAAGAGTGGCGAAGATCTTGAGGCATGGATTGAAGAACTAGAGGATTTCTTTGATCTTCGACAATTTAGTGAAGAGTCCAAGGCAAAAGTTGGGATCCTACATCTGCGTGGGATCGCGAAGCTATGGTGGAAGTCATATATGCAGACTCGAACGCGTTCCGCACAATCAAAAGCGATAAACATCATCGATGAGTGTACAATTATTGAGGAAGCAGATGATGGCGGTAAGTGCGCTAACTCTACTTTACGTTGCATGGTGGTTAGTTCTTTCCAAAAGGCTTCTGTAATCACGATTCCGGGTATGATTTCTGCGCATAAAACCAGATTTTTGATCGATTCAGGTAGTACCCATTGTTTTCTATCTTTCAAATTGGTACAGAATCTAGGGATAGCCCTAAATATGCAGATAACCAGACCTGTAGAGATGGCCAATGGACGATTACACTACACGAAAGGATATGTTGAAAACCTTGAATTTACTCTTTCAAATAGACGCTTTTCTGGAAGCTTCCATGTAATTGAGATGAAAAAGAGTGATGTAATCATAGGTATGGATTGGTTAGTTAAAAATTCTACGACAATTAATTGTGAACAAAGAACGATCAGTGTGAAGCTAAATGATAAATCTATTCATATTCTAGGTGATGTCTTTAATCCTAAGCCTACTCTTATTTCTGCAATGCAGATAATTAGAGGTATACGTGATGGTTGCAAAACATTTGTAGTGGATGTGAACAATCTGCATCAGGAAGGTAATGATGAAGATATTCTAGATTACGTAGGAAATATCTTGAAAGAATATGCCGATGTATTTCCAGAAGACTTGCTTGGTATACCCCCACCTAGGCAGATTGACCACGCCATTGACCTATATCCAAGGAGTGAACCATATTCTAGAGCACCCTATAGATTTAACATTGATGAACTAAAGGAGCTTAAGATTCAATTAGATGATCTTTTGAAGAAAGGCTTAATAAAACCGAGTGTCTCACCTTGGGGTGCGCGTGTTTTATTTCAGAAGAAGAAAGACGGCTCTTACAGATTATGCATTGACTATAGGGGGTTGAATAAAAGAACAATTAAGAATAAGTATCCACTCCCTCACATAGATGACTTATTAGGTCAATTAAGTGGAGCGACCGTATTCACAAAGATTGACTTAAGATCTGGATATCACCAAATTAGGATCAAAACAGAGGATATCCCTAAGACGGCTTTTCGAACACGATATGGTCACTATGAGTTTACGGTTCTAGCTTTTGGTTTAACAAACGCTCCTGCCACATTTATGTGCTTGATGAATAATATTTTTCACGATTACCTAGATGAATTCATCTTAGTCTTCCTTGATGATATATTTGTGTACTCTAAAGATGATTCGGAGCATGCGGTACATCTCAAGAAGACTTTGCAGACTCTTAGAGAACACAAATTGTATGGGAAAAAGAGTAAGTGTTTCTTTGCTAAGGATAAACATGTGTATCTAGGAAGAGTAATATCAAAAGAAGGAATCCTTATAGATGAAGATAAAGTAAAAATAATGGTTGATTGGCCGATTCCTAAGACTGTAAGGGATGTTAGAAGTTTTCTTGGGTTGGCACAATATGAAAGAGCACATATTAAGGATTTCTCTAAGATAGCTACTCCCCTCACCGAATTAACTAAAAAGAATGTAGGATTTGCGTGGATGCATGTGATGCAAGTGGTAGTCAGATAGGATGTGTTATTTCACAAGATGGAAGGGTGGTCGCATATGAGTCTAGAAAACTAAGAAAACATGAACTTAACTATCCTACTCATGATTTAGAACTGCTTGCTGTTGTGCATGCACTTAAGCATTGGAGACATCTATTGTTAGGGGTTAAGTTTGAATTGAAAACAGATCATCAAAGTCTAAAATACATCTTCACTCAACCATTTCTTAACAACAGGCAGAAGCATTGGATTGAATTATTAAGGGAGTATGATTTTGACATTAAGTATCTTGCTGGTAAGGAAAATAAGGTTGCTGATGCATTGAGTCGGAGACCTTTGTGTAATCTTGTTTCTGTAATAAATTCTGATTTTCTCAGTCAAATTCAAGAAGAGATAAAACATAATCCTTTTTATGCACCTATTTTGAATGCTTTGAATGCGAACAGGGGATTGACGTATGAGGAAAAATTTCATTTGCAGGATGGAACACTGTATTGTAACAATCGGCTATGCTTATCTTCTGAATCTCCACTAAAAGTTAAAATACTACATGATTGTCATGATGCACCTTTTTCTGCACATCGAGGTTATTCAAGGACATATGTTAAAACAAAGTATTCTTACTTTTGTCCGTGTATGAAGCGGGATATTAGAAAATATGTAAATGAATGTTTGAAGTGCCAACAGGTGAAATCTGAGTTTAAGAGGATGCCAGGAATGCTTCAACCTTTGGATGTTCCAAATCAGAAGTGGGAGTCTATTTCTATGGACCTTATCACTAAGCTATCTATGACCAGAAGTAAGCATGATACCATATTTGTTGTAGTCGATCGGCTTACCAAGATGGCACACTTCTTTCCTATGAAAAAGACTGATACTGCTTTGAATGTTGCAAGAATCTTTGTAAAAGAAATATTTCGATTGCATGGAATGCCTAAAAGCATAATTTCTGATAGAGATTCTAGATTTACGTCAAACTTCTGGAAAGCGACATTTGAATCCATTGGAACTCAACTTCGTATGAGTACAACTTTCCATCCACAAACTGATGGGGAAACCGAGAGGGTTAACAGGGTAGTTGAGGATTTGTTGCGTATGTATGTGAATGAAAAGCAGGATAATTGGAGTGAATATTTACCCTTGGTTGAGTTTGCATACAATAGTGTATGGCATGCATCTATAAAAATGACTCCGTTTGAAGCTATGTATGGTTATAATTGTTTGACTTCACCTTCGTTTTTGGGTTTTCCAAATAAAGTAGAAGTATCCAAAGAAATGCTTGATATGATGGATGAAGAACTTGGAAAAATTAAGAAACATATAAGAGAAGCTCAGAAAAGACAAAAGAAGTTCTATGATTTAAAGAGAAGACCACTTGAATTCCAAGTTAATGATATGGTATTTCTTAAAGTTAATCCTCACCGATCTAACTTGTTGCTAGGGAAGGATCATAGACTTTCTCCTCGATATGCAGGCCCTTTTAAAGTTTTGAAAAAGATCGGATCTCTTGTTTCTTTGCTGGAATTACCTAAATATCTAAATGTGCATCCTGTATTTCATGTCAGCTTACTTAAAAGATATGTGTCTAATGTTGCTCATGTTTTGCAGGACAATTATAAGCTGAAAGATGATGGCTCTTTTGAGCTTCAACCGGAAATAATATTAGATAGGAAGGAAAGATTTCTTAGAAATAGATCTATAGTAGAAATTTTGGTGAAATGGCATTCATACCTAGTAGAAGATTTGAGTTGGGTGAATTTAGATGACTTTCTAACACGCACTTCTCAAAGCCCTGTAACTCAAGAACAATGAGGAATTAGGTTAAGCTTGTGAGAGACACTTTTATTCAATTTTTCGGTCTACACAATATTACTAGAGACGTCCGAGGTCCAAATCCACCTCCAAATGCCACTTTTCAGCCGTGCAAGGTTTAAAATTCTAGAGAGTAAAATCAAGGCATTTTCTTACAATGAACTAAACGTAGGACCCTGAACGAGGTGCTTAGAACATGATTCACAAAAATCTTACACAGACACTTTTATTCTCTTATACTTGCTCTACCTTTCCCTCATACAGAGTTTTCCTTAATGCTTTCAACTTCACCTTCAAAATCCCATTGGAAAACATGATGCAATTAAGGTCTAGAGAGAGAATATGAAACTTGTCAACCCAAAATTTTTCCTACATGCATAAAATGACCTAATTATTCGTTCTAAGCATTATCCCCACAATGAAATTCAGAAAGTTCAAAATGAATTATTTCACTAGAAAAGAGGCCTATTACAATTGTTCCCCCCTTTAAGAACTCTGTCCTCAGAGTTCACGTGTCTCCATGTCTAATTATGTATGTTTTCGGATATGTGTTCTTGGTTTTTTTTCTGCTACTTTTGACAGGTATGCTAAAAGAAAGGAAGTACACTACGATCGCATGGCTTTTTGCGAAAGTTTTGGAGAAACTCGACTTTTTCTAAATTTGGTGGATCGCACACTTCTTTGGGGGGCACGGCTGCGATCAAACGGAAAAAAAGATAAGAAGGCCTGCGCATCAACACGGAGGACACACAGAAATCTGAGAATTACCTTGTGATTGAGAGTGTGATTGAGAGTGCGAGTGAGAATGCGATTGTGATAGCTCGGGGGTGGTCGGGAGGTAGAGGCTTCGTCAAGAAGCTATTGTCCAAAGCTATTGTAACTATTGATTCACATCTAAAATATCAGAATTCTTCCTACTCTGCGTCATATTTGTTCTACTCTTCCGAACCAGATTTTCTTTTACCTTGTGCAATCTCCGCGTTCTTCTCTCCACTGTTATTTCTGAGTAATCGAAAGATTATGATTGGGGATAGATTGTGATTGAGGAAATGCTACAAGTGGTATCAGAGCAGAATCAATCCGTGCGAACGATGGAAGGTCTAACACAAAAGGTTCGTGAACAAGAGGAGCTTATTGAGAAGCTTCTTGGTGAATTGCGCAAAGAACGAGGGGGAAAGCAACCAGAAGGAGCAAAAAATTTGTTTGTGGAGCTGAACGATGAAATAGATGAAGGTGCAGCGATGAAATAGATGAAGGTGCGGGAACATCTAGCGTACCTCACGAAAAACAAAAATGCAATTATGAAGATATGGAACCAGGTGAGTTTGCCCTTAACCAAGTCTTCAAGAAGGCAAAGTTAAATGATTTTGATGGCGAGAAGAAGAGTGGCGAAGATCTTGAGGCATGGATTGAAGAACTAGAGGATTTCTTTGATCTTCGACAATTTAGTGAAGAGTCCAAGGCAAAAGTTGGGATCCTACATCTGCGTGGGATCGCGAAGCTATGGTGGAAGTCATATATGCAGACTCGAACGCGTTCTGGTCCTGTTCTATGGAAGGAATATAGAGAACAAGCTGAAAAACACTATTGTTCTCCACACTACCATATGGAGAAGAAGATGGAGTTCTACAATTTCCGACAACACGAAAGTGACAAGCATAGCTTATCTGTTGATGAGTACAAAGAGAAGTTCCTACGTCTTCATAAATATGCATTAGAGGTTAGTGGTAATGCTCTAAAGAGTAATTTTATTGAAGGGCTTCGTGAGGAGAAGTTCAATTTGCAGAAGGCAAATAGAAGCAGATTCATTGCAATGGGACATAGGCCACAAAGACCTGTTGCAATGAACATGAACAATTCAAAGGAAACTCCATCTTTTAACGACCAAGTAAGAACCCTACTCGGCCGGTGGAAAATCAAAGGAGGCATCAACCAATTGAGTGGCAACAAGACCCTAATTTTATTGAGAGGGCAAAAAGACTTGGTCTGTGTTTTCGTTGCCGGGAGCAAGGGCATCGGACATATGAGTGCCCGAACAAGGCAGTCTTTCGACCTGCACAATCAAAAGCGATAAACATCATCGAGGAGGGTACAATTATTGAGGAAGAAGATGATGGCGGTAAGTGCGCTAACTCTACTTTACGTTGCATGGTGGTTAGTTCTTTCCCAAAGGCTTTTGTAATCACGATTCCAGGTATGATTTCTGCGCATAAAACCAGATTTTTGATCGATTCAGGTAGTACCCATTGTTTTCTATCTTTCAAATTGGTACAGAATCTAGGGATAGCCCTAAACATGCAGATAACCAGACCTGTAGAGATGGCCAATGGACGATTACACTACACGAAAGGATATGTTGAAAACCTTGAATTTACTCTTGCAAATAGACGCTTTTCTGGAAGCTTCCATGTAATTGAGATGAAACAGAGTGATGTAATCATAGGTATGGATTGGTTAGTTAAAAATTCTGCGACAATTATTTGTGAACAAAGAACGATCACTGTGAAGCTAAATGATGAATCTATTCATATTCTAGGTGATGCCTTTAATCCTAAGCCTACTCTTATTTTTGCTATGCAGATAATTAGAGGTATACGTGATGGCTGCAAAACATTTGTAGTGTATGTGAACAATCTGCATCAGGAAGGTAATGACGAAGATATTCCAGATTACGTAGGAAATATCTTGAAAGAATATGCCGATGTATTTCTAGAAGACTTGCCTGGTATACCCCCATCTACGTAGATTGACCACGCCATTGACCTATATCCAGGGAGTGAACCATATTCTAGAGCACCCTATAGATTTAACATTGATGAACTAAAGGAGCTTAAGATTCAATTAGATGATCTTTTGAAGAAAGACTTAATAAGAGTGAGTGTCTCACCTTGGGGTGCACCTGTTTTATTTCAGAAGAAGAAAGACGACTCTTACAGATTATGCATTGACTATAGGGGGTTGAATAAAAGAACAATTAAGAATAAGTATCCACTCCCTCACATAGATGACTTATTAGGTCAATTAAGTGGAGCGACGGTATTCACAAAGATTGACTTAAGATCTGGATATCACCAAATTAGGATCAAAACAGAGGATATTCCTAAGACGGCTTTTTGAACACGATATGGTCACTATGAGTTTACAGTTCTACCTTTTGGTTTAACAAACACTCCTGCCACATTTATGTGCTTGATGAATAATATTTTTCACGATTACCTAGATGAATTCATCTTAGTCTTCCTTGATGATATATTTGTGTACTCTAAAGATGATTCGGAGCATGCGGTACATCTCAAGAAGACTTTGCAGACTCTTAGAGAACACAAATTGTATGGGAAAAAGAGTAAGTGTTTCTTTGCTAAGGATAAACTTGTGTATCTAGGAAGAGTAATATCAAAAGAAGGACTCCTTATAGATGAAGATAAAGTAAAAACAATGGTTGATTGGCCGATTCCTAAGACTGTAAGGGATGTTAGAAGTTTTCTTGGGTTGGCACAATATGAAAGAGCACATATTAAGCATTTCTCTAAGATAGCTACTCCCCTCACCGAATTAACTAAAAAGAATTTAGGATTTGCATGGAGTGATGCCTGTCAAGAATCATTTGAAACATTGAAACAAAAAGTGGTTGAGAATTGTGTTTTGAAAATACCAGAAATGGGAAAGCCTTTTGTGGTTGCATGTGATGCAAGTGGTAGTCAGATAGGATGTGTTATTTCACAAGATGGCAGGGTGGTCGCATATGAGTCCAGAAAACTAAGAAGACATGAACTTAACTATCCTACTCATGATTTAGAAATGCTTGCTGTTGTGCATGCACTTAAGCATTGGAGACATCTATTGTTAGGGGTTAAGTTTGAATTGAAAACAGATCATCAAAGTCTAAAATACATCTTCACTCAACCATTTCTTAACAACAGGCAGAAGCGTTGGATTGAATTATTAAGCGAGTATGATTTTGACATTAAGTATCTTGTTGGTAAGGAAAATAAGGTTGCTGCTGCATTGAGTCAGAGACCTTTGTGTAATCTTGTTTCTGTAATAAATTCAGATTTTCTCAGTCAAATTCAAGAAGAGATAAAACAGGATCCTTTTTATGCACTTATTTTGAATGCTTTGAATGCGAACAGGGGATCGACGTATGACGAAAAATTTCATTTGCAGAATGGAACACTGTATTGTAACAATCGGCTATGCTTATCTTCTGAATCTCCACTAAAAGTTAAAATACTGCATGATTGTCATGATGCACCTTTTTCTGCACATCGAGGTTATTCAAGGACATATGTTAAAACAAAGTATTCTTACTTTTGGCCGTGTATGAAGCGGGATATTAGAAATTATGTAAATGAATGTTTGAAGTGCCAACAGGTGAAATTTGAGTTTAAGAGGATGCCAGGAATGCTTCAACCTTTGGATGTTCCAAATCAGAAGTGGGAGTCTATTTCTATGGACTTTATCACTAAGCTACCTATGACCAGAAGTAAGCATGATACCATATTTGTTGTAGTCGATCGGCTTACCAAGATGGCACACTTCTTTCCTATGAAAAAGACTGATACTGCTTTGAATGTTGCAAGAATCTTTGTAAAAGAAATATTTCGATTGCATGGAATGCCTAAAAGCATAATTTCTGATAGAGATTCTATATTTACGTCAATCTTCTGGAAAGCGACATTTGAATCCATTGGAACTCAACTTTGTATGAGTATAGCTTTCCATCCACAAACTGATGGGGAAACCGAGAGGGTTAACAGGGTAGTTGAGGATATGTTGTGTATGTATGTGAATGAAAAGCAGGATAATTGGAGTGAATATTTACCCTTGCTTGAGTTTGCATACAATAGTGCATGGCATGCATCTATAAAAATGACTCCATTTGAAGATATGTATGGTTATAATTGCTTGACTCCACCTTCAGTTTTGGGTTTTCCAAATTAAGTAGAAGTGTCCAAAGAAATGCTTGATAAGATGGATGAAGAACTTGGAAAAAATTAAGAAACATATAAGAGAAGCTCAGAAAAGACAAAAGAAGTTCTATGATTTAAAGAAAAGACCACTTGAATTCCAAGTTAATGATATGGTATTTCTTAAAGTTAATCCTCACCGATCTAACTTGTTGCTAGGGAAGGATCATAAACTTTCTCCTCGATATGCAGGCCCTTTTAAAGTTTTGAAAAAGATCGGATCTCTTGCTTATTTGCTAGAATTACCTAAATATCTAAATGTGCATCCTGTATTTCATGTCAGCTTACTTAAAAGATATGTGTCTAATGTTGCTCATGTTTTGCAGGACAATTATAAGCTGAAAGATGATGGCTCTTTTGAGCTTCAACCGGAAATAATATTAGATAGGAAGGAAAGATTTCTTAGAAATAGATCTATAGTAGAAATTTTGGTGAAATGGCATTCATACCGAGTAGAAGATTCGAGTTGGGTGAAGTTAGATGACTTTCTAACACATTATCCTTCTTTCCAACTCTGAGGACAGAGTTCTTAAAGGGGGGAAGAATTGTAATAGGCCTCTTTTCTAGTGAAATAATTCATTTTGAACTATCTAAATTTCATTGTGGGGATATTGCTTAGAACGAATAATTAGGTCATTTTATGCATGTAGGAAAAATTTTGGGTTGACAAGTTTCATATTCTCTCTCTAGACCTTAATTGCATCATGTTTTCCAGTGGGATTTTGAAGGTGAACATGAAAGCATTAAGGAAAACTCTGTATGAGGGAAAGGTAGAGCAAGTATAAGAGAATAAAAGTGCCTGTGTGAGATTTTTGTGAATCATGTTCTAAGTACCTCGTTCAGGGTCCTACGTTTAGTTGATTGTAAGAAAATGGCTTGATTTTACTATCTCTCTAGAATTTTAAAGCTTGCAGGGCTCAAAAGTGGCATTTGGAGGTGGATTTGGACCTCGGATGTCTCTATCAATATTGTGCAGATCGAAAATTGAATAAAAGTGTCTCTCACAAGCTTAACCTAATTCCTCATTGTTTTTGAGTTACAAGGATTTGAAAAGTGCCGTTTTTTCCAACACTTAAAAAAAAAGAACGAGGGCTTGTCTAATTCTATTCGAATCCATGATTCTCATGCTCACGTGTCACCATGTCTAATTATGTATGTTTTCGGATATGTCTTCTTGGTTTTTTTCCTGCTATTTTTGACAGGTATGCTAAAAAAAAAGGAAGTACACTACGATCGCATGGCTTTTTGCGAAAGTTTTGGAGAAACTCGACTTTTTCTAAATTTGGTGGATCGCACACTTCTTTGGGGGGCACGGCTGCCATCAAACGGAAAAAAAGATAAGAAGGCCTGCGCATCAACACGGAGGACACACAGAAATCTGAGAATTACCTTGTGATTGAGAGTGTGATTGAGAGTGCGGGTGAGAATGCGATTGTGATAGCTCGGGGGTGGTCGGGAGGTAGATGCTTCGTCAAGAAGCTATTGTCCAAAGCTATTGTAACCATTGATTCACATCTATAATATCAGAATTCTTCCTACTCTGCGTCATATTTGTTCTACTCTTCCGCATTCGATTTTCTTTTACCTTGTGCAATCTCTGCGTTCTTCTCTCCACTGTTATTTCTGAGTAATCGAAAGATTGTGATTGAGGAAACGCTACAAGTGGTATCAGAGCAGAATCAATCCGCGCGAACGATGGAAGGTCTAACACAAAAGGTTCGTGAACAAGAGGAGCTTATTGAGAAGCTTCTTGGTGAATTGCGCAAAGAATGAGGGGGAAAGAAACCAGAAGGAGCAACAAATTATTTTGTGGAGCTGAACGATGAAATAGATGAAGGTGCGGAAACATCTAGCGTACCTCGCGAAAAACAAAAACGCAATTATGAAGATATGGAACCAGGTGAGTTTGCCCTTAACCAAGTCTTCAAGAAGGCAAAGTTAAATGATTTTGATGGCGAGAAGAAGAGTGGCGAAGATCTTGAGGCATGGATTGAAGAACTAGAGGATTTCTTTGATCTTCGACAATTTAGTGAAGAGTCCAAGGCAAAAGTTGGGATCCTGCATCTGCGTGGGATCGCGAAGCTATGGTGGAAGTCATATATGCAGACTCGAACGCGTTCTGGTCCTATTCTATGGAAGGAATTTAGAGAACAAGCTGAAAAACGCTATTGTTCTCCACACTACCATATGGAGAAGAAGATGGAGTTCTACGATTTCCGACAACACGAAAGTGACAAGCATAGCTTATCTGTTGATGAGTACAAAGAGAAGTTCCTACGTCTTCATAAATATGCATTAGAGGTTAGTGGTAATGCTCTAAAGAGTAAATTTATTGAAGGGCTTCGTGAGGAACTTCGCTATCAAGTCAAGGGATCTGGATGCATTGATTTTCTTGATGCAGTTGCGATGGCTGAGAACTTTCAGAAGATGGAGAAGTTCAATTTGCAGAAGGCAATATACAAGCAGATTCATTGCAATGGGACGTAGGCCACAAAGACCTGTTGCAATGAACATGAACAATTCAAAGAAAACTCCATCTTCTAATGACCAAGGTAAGAACCCTGCTCGGCCGGTGGAAAATCAAAGGAGGCATCAACCGATTGAGTGGCAACAAGACCCTAATTTTATTGAGAGGGCAAAAAGACTTGGTCTGTGTTTTCGTTGCGGGGAGCAAGGGCATCAGACATATGAGTGCCCGAACAAGGCAGTCTTTCGACCCGCACAATCAAAAGTGATAAACATCATCGAGGAGGGTACAATTATTGAGGAAGCAGATGATGGCAGTAAGTGCGCTAACTCTACTTTACGTTGCATGGTGGTTAGTTCTTTCCTAAAGGCTTCTGTAATCATGATTCCAGGTATGATTTCTGCGCATAAAACTAGATTTTTGATTGATTCAGGTAGTACCCATTGTTTTCTATCTTTCAAATTGGTACAAAATCTAGGGATAGCCCTAAATATGCAGATAACCATACCTGTAGAGATGGCCAATGGACGATTACACTACACGAAAGGATATGTTGAAAACCTTAAATTTACTCTTTCAAATAGACGCTTTTCTGGAAGCTTCCATGTAATTGAGATGAAACAGAGTGATGTAATCATAGGTATGGATTGGTTAGTTAAAAATTTTGCGACAATTAATTGTGAACAAAGAACGATCACTCTGAAGCTAAATGATGAATCTATTCATATTCTAGGTGATGTCTTCAATCCTAAGCCTACTCTTATTTCTGCTATGCAGATAATTAGAGGTATACGTGATGGCTGCAAAACATTTGTAGTGTATGTGAACAATCTGCATCAGGAAGGTAATGACGAAGATATTCCAGATTACGTAGGAAATATCTTGAAAGAATATGCCGATGTATTTCCAGAAGACTTGCCTAGTATACCCCCACCTAAGCAGATTATCCACGCCATTGACCTATATCCAGGGAGTGAACCATATTCTAGAGCACCCTATAGATTTAACATTGATGAACTAAAGGAGCTTAAGATTCACTTAGATTATCTTTTGAAGAAAGGCTTAATAAAACCGAGTGTCTCACCTTGGGGTGCGCCTGTTTTATTTCAGAAGAAGAAAGACGGCTCTTACAGATTATGCATTGACTATAGGGGGTTGAATAAAAGAACAATTAAGAATAAGTATCCACTCCCTCACGTAGATGACTTATTATGTCAATTAAGTGGAGCGACCGTATTCACAAAGATTGACTTACGATCTGGATATCACCAAATTAGGATCAAAACTGAGGATATTCCTAAGACGGCTTTTCGAACACGATATGGTCACTATGAGTTTACGGTTCTACCTTTTGGTTTAACAAACGCTCCTGCCACATTTATGTGCTTGATGAATAATATTTTTCACCATTACCTAGATGAATTCATCTTAGTCTTCCTTGATGATATATTTGTGTACTCTAAAGATGATTCGGAGCATGCAGTACATCTCAAGAATACTTTGCAGACTCTTAGAGAACACAAATTGTATGGGAAAAAGAGTAAGTGTTTCTTTGCTAAGGATAAACTAGTGTATCTAGGAAGAGTAATATCAAAAGAAGGAATCCTTATAGATGAAGATAAGGTAAAAACAATGGTTGATTGGCCGATTCCTAAGACTGTAAGGGATGTTAGAAGTTTTCTTGGGTTGGCACAATATGAAAGAGCACATATTAAGGATTTCTCTAAGATAGCTACTCCCCTCATCGAATTAACTAAAAAGAATGTAGGATTTGCGTGGAGTGATGCCTGTCAAAAATCATTTGAAACATTGAAACAAAAAGTCGTTGAGAATTGTGTTTTGAAAATACCAGAAATGGGAAAGCCTTTTGTGGTTGCATGTGATGCAAGTGGTAGTCAGATAGGATGTGTTATTTCACAAGATGGCAGGGTGGTCGCATATGAGTCTAGAAAACTAAGAAAACATGAACTTAACTATCCTACTTATGATTTAGAAATGCTTGCTGTTGTGCATGCACTTAAGCATTGGAGACATCTATTGTTAGGGGTTAAGTTTGAGTTGAAAACAGATCATCACAGTCTAAAATACATCTTCACTCAACCATTTCTTAACAAGAGGCAGAAGCATTGGATTGAATTATTAAGCGAGTATGATTTTGACATTAAGTATCTTGCTGGTAAGGAAAATAAGGTTGCTGATGCATTGAGTTGGAGACCTTTGTGTAATCTTGTTTCTGTAATAAATTCTGATTTACTCAGTCAAATTCAAGAAGAGATAAAACAGGATCCTTTTTATGCACCTATTTTGAATGCTTTGAATGCGAATAGGGGATCGACGTATGAGGAAAAATTTCATTTGCAGGATGGAACACTGTATTGTAACAATCGGCTATGCTTATCTTCTGAATCTCCACTAAAAGTTAAAATACTGCATGATTGTCATGATGCACCTTTTTCTGCACATCGAGGTTATTCAAGGACATATGTTAAAACAAAGTATTCTTACTTTTGGCCGTGTATGAAGTGGGATATTAGAAAATATGTAAATGAATGTTTGAAGTGCCAACAGGTGAAATCTGAGTTTAAGAGGATGCCAGGAATGCTTCAAACTTTGGATGTTCCAAATCAGAAGTGGGAGTCTATTTCTATGGACTTTATCACTAAGCTAATCACTAAGCTACCTATGACCAGAAGTAAGCATGATACCATATTTGTTGTAGTCGATCGGCTTACCAAGATGGCACACTTCTTTCCTATGAAAAAGACTGATACTGCGTTGACTGTTGCAAGAATCTTTGTAAAAGAAATATTTCGATTGCATGGAATGCCTAAAAGCATAATTTCTGATAGAGATTCTAGATTTACGTCAGACTTCTGGAAAGCGACATTTGAATTCATTGGAACTCAACTCCGTATGACTACAACTTTCCATCCACAAACTGATGGGGAAACCAAGAGGGTTAACATGGTAGTTGAGGATATGTTGTGTATGTATGTAAATGAAAAGCAAGATAATGGGAGTGAATATTTACCCTTGGTTGAGTTTGCATATAATAGTGCATGGCATGCATCTATAAAAATGACTCCGTTTGAAGCTATGTATGGTTATAAATGTTTGACTCCACCTTCGTTTTTGGGTTTTCGAAATAAAGTAGAAGTATCCAAAGAAATGCTTGATAAGATGGATGAAGAACTTGGAAAAAATTAAGAAACATATAAGAGAAGCTCAGAAAAGACAAAAGAAGTTCTATGATTTAAAGAGAAGACCACTTGAATTCCAAGTTAATGATATGGTATTTCTTAAAGTTAATCCTCACCGATATAACTTGTTGCTAGGGAAGGATCATAGACTTTCTCCTCGATATGCAGGCCCTTTTAAAGTTTTGAAAAAGATCGGATCTCTTGCTTATTTGCTGGAATTACCTAAATATCTAAATGTGCATCCTGTATTTCATGTCAGCTTACTTAAAAGATATGTGTTTAATGTTGCTCATGTTTTGCAGGACAATTATAATCTGAAAGATGATGGCTCTTTCGAGCTTCAACCGGAAATAATATTAGATAGGAAGGAAAGATTTCTTAGAAATAGATCTATAGTAGAAATTTTGGTGAAATGGCATTCATACCCAGTAGAAGATTTCTTTCCAACTCTGAGGACAGAGTTCTTAAAGGGGGGAAGAAATGTAATAGGCCTCTTTTCTAGTGAAATAATTCATTTTGAATTGTGGGGATAATGCTTAGAACGAATAATTAGGTCATTTTATGCATGTAGGGAAAATTTTGGGTTGACAAGTTTCATATTCTCTCTCTAGACCTTAATTGCATCATGTTTTCCAGTGAAAACGCCATTGTTCTCCACACTACCATATGTAGAAGAAGATGGAGTTCTACGATTTGCAACAACACGAAAGTGACAAGCATAGCTTATCTGTTGATGAGTACAAAGAGAAGTTCCTACGTCTTCATAAATATGCATTAGAGGTTAGTGGTAATGCTCTAAAGGGTAAATTTATTGAAGCGCTTCGTGAGGAACTTCGTTATCAAGTCAAGGGATCTGGATGCATCGATTTTCTTGATGCTATTGCGATGGCTGAGAACTTTGAGAAGATGGAGAAGTTCAATTTGCAGAAGGCAAAGAGAAGCAGATTCATTGCAATGGGACGTAGGCCACAAAGACCTGTTGCAATGAACATGAACAATTCAAAGAAAACTCCATCTTCTAACGACCAAGGTAAGAACCCTGCTCGGCCGGTGGAAAATCAAAGGAGGCATCAACCAATTGAGTGGCAACAAGAACCTAATTTTATTGAGAGGGCAAAAAGACTTGGTTTGTGTTTCGTTGCGGGGAGCAAGGTCATCAGACATATGAGTGCCCGAACAAGGCAGTCTTTCGACCCGCACAATCAAAAGCGATAAACATCATCGAGGAGGGTACAATTATTGAGGAAGCAGATGATGGCGATAAGTGTGCTAACTCTACTTTACGTTGCATGGTGGTTAGTTCTTTCCCAAAGGCTTCTGTAATCACGATTCCGGGTATGATTTCTGCGCATAAAACCAGATTTTTGATCGATTCAGGCAGTACCATTGTTTTCTATCTTTCAAATTGGAACAAAATCTAGGGATAGCCCTAAATATGCAGATAACCAGACCTCTAGAGATGGCCAATGGACGATTACACTACACGAAAGGATATGTTGAAAACCTTGAATTTACTCTTTCAAATAGACGCTTTTCTGGAAGCTTCCATGTAATTGAGATGAAACAGAGTGATGTAATCATAGGTATGGATTGGTTAGTTAAAAATTCTGCGACAATTAATTGTGAACAAAGAACGATCACTGTGAAGCTAAATGATGAATCTATTCATATTCTAGGTGATGTCTTTAATCCTAAGCCTACTCTTATTTTTGCTATGCAGATAATTAGAGGTATATCTTGAAAGAATATGCCCATGTATTTCCAGAAGACTTGCCTAGTATACCCCCACCTAGGCATATTGACCACGCCATTGACCTATATCCAGGGAGTGAACCATATTCTAGAGCACCCTATAGATTTAACATTGATGAACTAAAGGAGCTTAAGATTCAATTAGATGATCTTTTGAAGAAAGGCTTAATAAAACCAAGTGTCTCACCTTGGGGTGCCCCTGTTTTATTTCAGAAGAAGAAAGTCGGCTCTTACAGCTTATGCATTGACTATAGGGGGTTGAATAAAAGAACAATTAAGAATAAGTATCCACTCCCTCACATAGATGACTTATTAGGTCAATTAAGTGGAGCGACCGTATTCACAAAGATTGACTTAAGATCTGGATATCACCAAATTAGGATCAAAACAGAGGATATACCAAAGACGGCTTTTCGAACACGATATGGTCACTATGAGTTTACGGTTCTACCTTTTGGTTTAACAAACACTCCTGCCACATTTATGTGCTTGATGAATAATATTTTTCACGATTACCTAGATGAATTCATCTTAGTCTTCCTTGATGATATATTTGTGAACTCTAAAGATGATTCGGAGCATGTGGTACATCTCAAGAAGACTTTGTAGACTCTTAGAGAACACAAATTGTATGGGAAAAAGAGTAAGTGTTTCTTTGCTAAGGATAAACTTGTGTATCTAGGAAGAGTAATATCAAAAGAAGGAATCCTTATAGATGAAGATAAAGTAAAAACAATGGTTGATTGGCCGATTCCTAAGACTGTAAGGGATGTTATAAGTTTTCTTGGGTTGGCACAATATGAAAGAGCACATATTAAGGATTTCTCTAAGATAGCTACTCCCCTCACCGAATTAACTAAAAAGAATGTAGGATTTGCGTGGAGTGCTGCCTATCAAAAATCATTTGAAACATTGAAACAAAAAGTCATTGAGAATTGTGTTCTGAAAATACCAGAAATGGGAAAGCCTTTTGTGGTTGCATGTGATGCAAGTGGTAGTCAGATAGGATGTGTTATTTCACAAGATGGCAGGGTGGTCGCATATGAGTCTAGAAAACTAAGAAAACATGAACTTAACTATCCTACTCATGATTTAGAAATGCTTGCTGTTGTGCATGCACTTAAGCATTGGAGACATCTAGTGTTAGGGGTTAAGCTTCAATTGAAAACAGATCATCAAAGTCTAAAATACATCTTCACTGAACCATTTCTTAACAACAGGCAGAAGCATTGGATTGAATTATTAAGCGAGTATGATTTTGACTTTAAGTATCTTGCTGGTAAGGAAAATAAGGTTGTTGATGCATTGAGTTGGAGACCTTTGTGTAATCTTGTTTCTGTAATAAATTCTGATTTTCTCAATCAAATTCAAGAAGAGATAAAACAGGATCCTTTTTATGCACCTATTTTGAATGCTTTGAATGCGAACAGGGGATCGACGTATGAGGAAAAATTTCATTTGCAGGATGGAACACTGTATTGTAACAATCGGCTATGCTTATCTTCTGAATCTCCACTAAAAGTTAAAATACTGCATGATTGTCATGATGCACCTTTTTCTGCACATCCAGGTTATTCAAGGACATATGTTAAAACAAAGTATTCTTACTTTTGGCCGTGTATTAAGCAGGATATTAGAAAATATGTAAATGAATGTTTGAAGTGCCAACAGGTGAAATCTGAGTTTAAGAGGATGCCAGGAATGCTTCAACCTTTGGATGTTCCAAATCAGAAGTGGGAGTCTATTTCTATGGACTTTATCACTAAGCTACGTATGACCAGAAGTAAGCATGATACCATATTTGTTGTAGTCGATCGGCTTACCAAGATGGCACACTTGTTTCCTATGAAAAAGACTGATACTGCTTTGAATGTTGCAAGAATCTTTCTAAAAGAAATATTTCGATTGCATGGAATGCCTAAAAGCATAATTTCTGATAGAGATTCTACGTCAAACTTATGGAAAGCTGAAAGATGATGGCTCTTTTGAGCTTCAACCGGAAATAATATTAGATAGGAAGGAAAGATTTCTTAGAAATAGATCTATAGTAGAAATTTTGGTGAAATGGCATTCATACCCAGTAGAAGATTCGATTTGGGTGAATTTAGATGACTTTCTAACACATTATCCTTCTTTCCAACTCTGAGGACAGAGTTCTTAAAGGGGGGAAGAATTGTAATAGGCCTCTTTTCTAGTGAAATAATTCATTTTGAACTTTCTGAAGTTCATTGTGGGGATAATGCTTAGAACGGATATATAGGTCATTTTATGCATGTAGGAAAAATTTTGGGTTGACAAGTTTCATATTCTCTCTCTAGACCTTAATAGCATCATGTTTTCCAGTGGGATTTTGAAGGTGAAGATGAAAGCATTAAGGAAAACTCTGTATGAGGGAAAGGTAGAGCAAGTATAAGAGAATAAAAGTGCCTGTGTGAGATTTTTGTGAATCATGTTCTAAGTACCTCGTTCAGGGTCCTACGTTTAGTTCATTGTAAGAAAATGCCTTGATTTTACTCTCTCTCTAGAATTTTAAACCTTGCAGGGCTCAAAAGTGGCATTTGGAGGTGGATTTGGACCTCGGACGTCTCTATCAATATTGTGCAGATCGAAAAATTGAATGCAAGTGTCTCTCAGAAGCTTAAACTAATTCCTCATTATTTTTGAGTTACAGGGCTTTGAAAAGTGCCGTTTTTTCCAATACTTAAAAAAAAAAATGAGGCCTTGTCTAATTCTATTCGAATCCGTGATTCTCATGCTCACGTGTCACCATGTCTAATTATGTATTACATGGAAGCTTCCAGAAAAGCGTCTATTTGAAAGAGTAAATTCAAGGTTTTCAACATATCCTTTCGTGTAGTGTAATCGTCCATTGGCCATCTCTATAGGTTTGGTTATCTGCGTATTTAGGGCTATCCCTAGATTCTGTACCAATTTGAAAGATAGAAAATAATGAGTACTACCTGAATCGATAAAAAATCTAGTTTTATGCGCAAAAATCATACCCGGAATCGTGATTACAGAAGCCTTTGTGAAAGAACTAACCACCATGCAACGTAAAGTAGAGTTGCTACTCGCCTCACCGAATTAACTAAAAAGAATGTAGGATTTGCGTGGAGTGATGCGTGTCAAAAATCATTTGAAACATTGAAACAAAAAGTCGTTGAGAATTGTGTTTTGAAAATACCAGAAATGGAAAAGCCTTTTGTGGTTGCATGTGATGCAAGTGGTAGTCAGATAGGATGTGTTATTTCACAAGATGACAGGGTGGTCGCATATGAGTCTAGAAAACTAAGAAAACATGAACTTAACTATCCTACTCATGATTTAGAAATGCTTGCTGTTGTGCATGCACTTAAGCATTGGAGACATCTATTGTTAGGGGTTAAGTTTGAATTGAAAACAGATCATCAAAGTCTAAAATACATCTTCACTCAACCATTTCTTAACAACAGGCAGAAGCGTTGGATTGAATTATTAAGCGAGTATGATTTTGACATTAAGTATCTTGCTGGTAAGGAAAATAAGGTTGCTGATGCATTGAGTTGGAGACCTTTGTGTAATCTTGTTTCTGTAATAAATTTTGATTTTCTCAGTCAAATTCAAGAAGAGATAAAACAGGATCCTTTTTATGCACGTATCTTGAATGCTTTGAATGCGAACAGGCGATCGACGTATGAGGAAAAATTGCATTTGTAGGATGGAACACTGTATTGTAACAATCGGCTATGCTTATCTTCTGAATCTCCACTAAAATTTAAAATACTGCATGATTGTCATGATGCACCTTTTTCTGCACATCGAGGTTATTCAAGGACATATGTTAAAACAAAGTATTCTTACTTTTGGCCGTGTATGAAGCGGGATATTAGAAAATATGTAAATGAATGTTTGAAGTGCCCACAGGTGAAATCTGAGTTTAAGAGGATGCCAAGAATTCTTCAACCTTTGGATGTTCCAAATCAGAAGTGGGAGTCTATTTCTATGGACTTTATCACTAAGCTAATCACTAAGCTACCTATGACCAGAAGTAAGCATGATACCATATTTGTTGTAGTCGATCTGCTTACCAAGATGGCACACTTCGTTCCTATGAAAAAGACTGATACTGCTTTGAATGTTGCAAGAATCTTTGTAAAAGAAATATTTCGATTGCATGGAATGCCTAAAAGCATAATTTCTGATAGAGATTCTAGATTTACGTCAAACTTTTGGAAAGCGACATTTGATACCATTGGACCTCAACTTCGTACGAGTACAGCTTTCCATCCACAAACTGATGGGGAAACCGAGAGGGTTAACAGGGTAGTTGAGGATATGTTGCGGATGTATGTGAATGAAAAGCAGGATAATTGGAGTGAATATTTACCCTTGGTTGAGTTTGCATACAATAGTGCATGGCATGCATCTATAAAAATGACTCCGTTTGAAGCTATGTATGGTTATAATTGTTTGACTCCACCTTCGTTTTTGAGTTTTCCAAATAAAGTAGAAGTATCCAAAGAAATGCTTGATAAGATGGATGAAGAACTTGGAAAAATTAAGAAACATATAAGAGAAGCTCAGAAAAGACAAAAGAAGTTCTATGATTTAAAGAGAAGACCACTTGAATTCCAAGCTAATGATATGGTATTTCTTAAAGTTAATCCTCACCGATCTAACTTGTTGCTAGGGAAGGATCATAGACTTTCTCCTCGATATGCAGGCCCTTTTAAAGTTGTGAAAAAGATCGGATCTCTTGCTTATTTGCTGGAATTACCTAAATATCTAAATGTGCATCCTATATTTCATGTCAGCTTACTTAAAAGATATGTGTCTAATGTTGCTCATGTTTTGCAGGACAATTATAAGCTGAAACATGATGGCTCTTTTGAGCTTCAACCGGAAATAATATTAGATAGGAAGGAAAGATTTCTTAGAAATAGATCTATAGTAGAAATTTTGGTGAAATGGCATTCATACCCAGTAGAAGATTCGAGTTGGGTGAATTTAGATGACTTTCTAACACATTATCCTTCTTTCCAACTCTGAGGACAGAGTTCTTAAAGGGGGGAAGAATTGTAATAGGCCTCTTTTCTAGTGAAATAATTCATTTTGAACTTTCTGAATTTCATTGTGGGGATAATGCTAAGAACGAATAATTAGGTCATTTTATGCATGTAGGAAAAATTTTGGGTTGACAAGTTTCATATTCTCTCTCTAGACCTTAATTGCATCATGTTTTCCAGTGGGATTTTGAAGGTGAAGATGAAAGCATTAAGGAAAACTCTGTATGAGGGAAAGGTAGAGCAAGTATAAGAGAATAAAAGTGCCTGTGTGAGATTTTTGTGAATCATGTTCTAATTACCTCGTTCAGGGTCCTACGTTTAGTTCATTGTAAGAAAATGCCTTGATTTTACTCTCTCTCTAGAATTTTAAACCTTGCAGGGCTCAAAAGTGGCATTTGGAGGTGGATTTGGACCTCGGACGTCTCTATCAATATTGTGCAGATCGAAAAATTGAATAAAAGTGTCTCTCACAAGCTTAACCTAATTCCTTATTTTTTTGAGTTACAAGGCTTTGAAAAGTGCCGTTTTTTCCAACACTTAGAAAAAAAAAACGAGGGCTTGTCTAATTCTATTCGAATCCGTGATTCTCATGCTCACATGTCACCATGTCTAATTATGTATGTTTTCGGATATGTCTTCTTGGTTTTTTCTGCTATTTTTGATAGGTATGCTAAAAAAAAGGGAAGTACACTACGGTCACATGGCTTTTTGCGAAAGTTTTGGAGAAACTTGACTTTTTCTAAATTTGGTGGATCGCACACTTCTTTGGGGGGCACGGCTGCGATCAAACGGAAAAAAAGATAAGAAGGCCTGCGCATCAACACGGAGGACACACAGAAATCTGAGAATTACCTTGTGATTGAGAGTGTGATTGAGAGTGAGAGTGAGAGTGCGAGTGAGAATGCGATTGTGATAGCTCGGGGGTGGTCGGGAGGTAGAGGCTTCGTCAAGAAGCAATTGTCCAAAGCTATTGTAACCATTGATTCACATCTATAATATCAGAATTCTTCCTACTCTGCGTCATATTTGTTCTACTCTCCCGCATCAGATTTTCTTTTACCTTGTGCAATCTCTGCGTTCTTCTCTCCACTGTTATTTTGAGTAATCAAAAGATTGTGATTGGGGATAGATTGTGATTGATGAAACACTACAAGTGGTATCAGAGCAGAATCAATCCGCGCGAACGATGGAAGGTCTAACACAAAAGGTTCGTGAACAAGAGGAGCTTATTGAGAAGCTTCTTGGTGAATTGCGCAAAGAACGAGGGGGAAAGCAACCAGAAGGAGCAACAAATTTGTTTGTGGAGCTGAACGATGAAATAGATGAAGGTGCGGGAAC
The DNA here is from genome assembly GCA_020310875.1 of Ceratopteris richardii. Lineage (NCBI taxonomy): Eukaryota > Viridiplantae > Streptophyta > Polypodiopsida > Polypodiales > Pteridaceae > Ceratopteris > Ceratopteris richardii. The sequence goes on from CM035408.1 coordinate 48,746,176, forward strand.
ATTTAGCGTACCTCGCGAAAAACAAAAACGTACTTCTGAAGATATGGAACCAGGTGAGTTTGCCCTTAACCAAGTCTTCACGAAGGCAAAGTTAAATGATTTTGATGGCGAGAAGAAGAGTGGCGAAGATCTTGACGCATGGATTGAAGAACTAGAGGATTTCTTTGATCTTCGACAATTTAGTGAAGAGTCCAAGGCAAAAGTTGGGATCCTGCATCTGCGTGGGATCGCGAAGCTATGGTGGAAGTCATATATGCAGACTCAAACGCATTCTGGTCCTGTTCTATGGAAGGAATTTAGAGAACAAGCTGAAAAACGCTATTGTTCTCCACACTACCATATGGAGAAGAAGATGGAGTTCTACAATTTCCGACAACACGAAAGTGACAAGCATAGCTTATCTGTTGATGAGTACAAAGAGAAGTTCCTACGTCTTCATAAATATGCATTAGAGGTTAGTGGTAATTCTCTAAAGAGTAAATTTATTGAAGGGCTTCGTGAGGAACTTTGCTATCAAGTCAAGGGATCTGGATGCATTGATTTTCTTGATGCTGTTGCGATGGCTGAGAACTTTGAGAAGATGGAGAAGTTCAATTTGCAGAAGGCAAATAGAAGCAGATTCATTGCAATGCGACATAGGCCACAAAGACCTGTTGCAATGAACATGAACAATTCAAAGAAAACTCCATCTTCTAACGACCAAGGTAAGAACCCTGCTTGGCCGGTGGAAAATCAAAGGAGGCATCAACCAATTGAGTGGCGACAAGACCCTAATTTTATTGAGAGGGCAAAAAGACTTGGTCTGTGTTTTCGTTGCGGGGAGCAAGGGCATCGGACATATCAGTGCCCGAATAAGGCAGTCTTTCGACCCGAACAATCAAAAGCGATAAACATCATCGAGGAGGGTACAATTATTGAGGAAGCAGATGATGGTGGTAAGTGCGCAAACTCTACTTTACGTTGCATGGTGGTTAGTTCTTTCCCAAAGGCTTCTGTAATCACGATTCTGGGTATGATTTCTGCACATAAAACCAGATTTTTTATCGATTCACGTAGTGCCCATTGTTTTCTATCTTTCAAATTGGTACATAATCTAGGGATAGCCCTAAATATGCAGAAAACCAGACCTGTAGAGATGGCCAATGGACGATTACACTACACGAAAGGATATGTTGAAAACCTTGAATTTACTCTTTCAAATAGATGCTTTTCTGTAAGCTTCCATGTAATTGAGATGAAATAGAGTGATGTAATCATAGGTATGGATTGGTTAGTTAAAATTATGCGACAATTAATTATGAACAAAGAACGATCACTGTGAAGCTAAATGATGAATCTATTCATATTCTAGGTGATGTCTTTAATCCTAAGCCTACTCTTATTTCTGCTATGCAGATAATTAGAGGTATACGTGATGGCTGCAAAACATTTGTAGTGTATGTGAACAATCTGCATGAGGAAGGTAATGACGAAGATATTCCAGATTATGTAGGAAATATCTTGAAAGAATATGCCGATGTATTTCCAGAAGACTTGCCTGGTATACCCCCACCTAGGCAGATTGACCACGCCATTGACGTATATCCAGGGAGTGAACCATATTCTAGAGCACCCTATAGATTTAACATTGATGAACTAAGGGAGCTTAAGATTCAATTAGATGATCTTTTGAAGAAAGGCTTAATAAAACCGAGTGTCTGACCTTGGGGTGCGCGTGTTTTATTTCAGAAGAAGAAAGACGGCTCTTACAGATTATGCATTGACTATAGGGGGTTGAATAAAAGAACAATTAAGAATAAGTATCCACTCCCTCACATAGATGACTTATTAGGTCAATTAAGTGGAGCGACCGTATTCACAAAGATTGACTTAAGATCTGGATATCAACAAAATAGGATCAAAACTGAGGATATTCCTAAGACGGCTTTTCGAACACAATATGGTCACTATGAGTTTACGGTTCTACCTTTTGGTTTAACAAACGCTCGTGCCACATTTATGTGCTTGATGAATAATATTTTTCACGATTACCTAGATGAATTCATCTTAGTCTTCCTTGATGATATATTTGTGTACTCTAAAGATGATTCGGAGCATGCGGTACATCTCAAGAAGATTTTGCAGACTCTTAGAGAACACAAATTGTATGGAAAAAAGAGTAAGTGTTTCTTTGCTAAGGATAATCTTTTGTATCTAGGAAGAGTAAGATCAAAAGAAGGAATCCTTATAGATGAAGATAAAGTAAAAACAATGGTTGATTGGCCGATTCCTAAGACTGTAAGGGATGTTAGAAGTTTTCTTGGGTTGGCACAATATGAAAGAGCACATATTAAGGATTTCTCTAAGATAGCTACTCCCCTCACCGAACTAACTAAAAAGAATGTAGGATTTGCGTGGAGTGATGCCTGTCAAAAATCATTTGAAACATTGAAACAAAAAGTCGTTGAGAATTGTGTTTTGAAAATACCAGAAATGGGAAAGCCTTTTGTGGTTGCATGTGATGCAAGTGGTAGTCAGATAGGATGTGTTATTTCACAAGATGGCAGGGTTGTCGCATATGAGTCCAGAAAACTAAGAAAACATGAACTTAACTATCCTACTCATGATTTAGAAATGCTTGCTGTTGTGCATGCACTTAAGCATTGGAGACATCTATTGTTAGGGGTTAAGTTTGAATTGAAAACAAATCATCAAAGTCTAAAATACATCTTCACTCAACCATTTCTTAACAACAGGCATAAACGTTGGATTGAATTATTAAGCGAGTATGATTTTGACATTAAGTATCTTGCTGGTAAGGAAAATAAGGTTGCTGATGCATTGAGTCGGAGACCTTTGTGTAATCTTGTTTCTGTAATAAATTTTGATTTTCTCAGTCAAATTGAAGAAGAGATAAAACACGATCCTTTTTATGCACCTATTTTGAATGCTTTTAATGCAAATACGGGATCGACATATGAGGAAGAATTTCATTTGCAGGATGGAACACTGTATTGTAACAATCGGCTATGCTTATCTTCTGAATCTCCACTAAAGTTAAAATACTGCATGATTGTCATGATGCACCTTTTTCTGCACATCCAGGTTATTCAAGGACATATGTTAAAACAAAGTATTCTTACTTTTGGCCGTGTATGAAGCGGGATATTAGAAAATATGTAAATGAATGTTTGAAGTGCCAACAGGTGAAATCTGAGTTTAAGAGGATGCCAGGAATGCTTCAACCTTTGGATGTTCCAAATTAGAAGTGGGAGTCTATTTCTATGGACTTTATCACTAAGCTACGTATGACCAGAAGTAAGCATGATACCATATTTGTTGTAGTCGATCGGCTTACCAAGATGGCACACTTCTTTCCTATGAAAAAGACTGATACTGCTTTGAATGTTGCAAGAATCTTTGTAAAAGAGATATTTTGATTGCATGGAATGCCTAAAAGCATAATTTCTGATAGAGATTCTAGATTTACGTCAAACTTCTTGAAAGCGACATTTGAATCCATTGGAACTCAACTTCGTATGAGTACAGCTTTCCATCCACAAACTGATGGGGAAATCGAGAGCGTTAACAGGGTAGTTGAGGATATGTTGCGTATGTATGTGAATGAAAAGCAGGATTATTGGAGTGAATATTTACCCTTGCTTGAGTTTGCATACCGACATGCATCTATAAAAATGACTCCGTTTGAAGCTATGTATGGTTATAATTGTTTGACTCCACCTTCGTTTTTGGGTTTTCCAAATAAAGTAGATGTATCCAAAGAAATGCTTGATAAGATGGATGAAGAACTTGGAAAAATTAAGAAACATATAAGAGAAGCTCAGAAAAGACAAAAGAAGTTCTATGATTTGAAGAGAAGACCACTTGAATTCCAAGTTAATGATATGGTATTTCTTAAAGTTAATCCTCACCGATCTAACTTGTTGCTAGGGAAGGATCATAGACTTTCTCCTCGATATGTAGGCCCTTTTAAAGTTTTGAAAAAGATCGGATCTCTTGCTTATTTGATGGAATTACCTAAATATCTAAATGTGCATCCTGTATTTCATGTCAGCTTACTTAAAATATATGTATCTAATGTTGCTCATGTTTTGCAGGACAATTATAAGCTGAAAGATGATGGCTCTTTTGAGCTTCAACCGGAAATAATATTAGATAGGAAGGAAAGATTTCTTAGAAATAGATCTATAGTAGAAATTTTGGTGAAATAGCATTCATACCGAGTAGAAGATTCGAGTTGGGTGAATTTAGATGACTTTCTAACACATTATCCTTCTTTCCAACTTTGAGGACAGAGTTCTTAAAGGGGGGAAGAATTGTAATAGGCCTCTTTTCTAGTGAAATAATTCATTTTGAACTTTCTGAATTTCATTGTGGGGATAATGCTTAGAACGAATAATTAGGTCATTTTATGCATGTAGGAAAAATTTTGGGTTGACAAGTTTCAGATTCTCTCTCTAGACCTTAATTGCATCATGTTTTCCAGTGGGATTTTGAAGGTGAAGATGAAAGCATTAAGGAAAACTCTGTATGAGGGAAAGGTAGAGCAAGTATAAGAGAATAAAAGTGCCTGTGTGATATTTTTGTGATTCATGTTCTAAGTACCTCGTTCAGGGTCCTACGTTTAGTTCATTGTAAGAAAATGCCTTGATTTTACTCTCTCTAGAATTTTAAACCTTGCAGGGCTCAAAAGTGGCATTTGGAGGTGGATTTGGACCTCGGACGTCTCTATCAATGTTGTGCAGATCAAAAAATTGAATAAGTGTGTCTCTCACAAGCTTAACCTAATTCCTCATTTTTTTGAGTTAGAGGGCTTTAAAAAGTGCCGTTTTTTCCAACACTTAAAAAAAAAAAACGAGGGCTTGTCTAATTCTATTCGAATCCGTGATTCTCATGCTCACGTGTCACCATGTCTAATTATGTATGTTTTTGGATATGTCTTCTTGGTTTTTTTTCTGCTATTGTTGACAGGTATGCTAAAAAAAAAAGGAACTACGATCGCATGGCTTTTTGTGAAAGTTTTGGAGAAACTCGACTTTTTCTAAATTTGGTCGATCGCACACTTCTTTGGGGGGCATGGCTGCGATCAAACGGAAAAAAAGATAAGAAGGCCTGCGCATCAACACGGAGGACACACAGAAATCTAAGAGTGTGATTGAGAGTGTGAGTGAGAATGCGATTGTGATAGCTCGGGGTGGTCGGGAGGTAGAGGCTTTGTCAAGAAGCTATTGTCCAAAGCTATTGTAACCATTGATTCACATCTATAATATCACAATTCTTCCTTCTCTGGGTCATATTTGTTCTACTCTTCCGCATCAGATTTTCTTTTACCTTGTGCAATCTCTGCGTTCTTCTCTCCACTGTTATTTCTGAGTAATGGAAAGATTGTGATTGGGGATAGATTGTGATTGAGGAAACGGTACAAGTGGTATCAGAGCAGAATCAATCCACGCGAACGATCGAAGGTCTAACACAAAAGGTTTGTGAACAAGAGGAGCTTATTGAGAAGCTTCTTGGTGAATTGCGCAAAGAACGAGGGGGAAAGCAACCAGAAGGAGCAACAAATTTGTTTGTGGAACTGAACGATGAAATAGATGAAGGTGCGGCAACATCTAGCGTACCTAGCGAAAAACAAAAACGCAATTCTGAAGATATGGAACCAGGTGAGTTTGCCCTTAACCAAGTCTTCAAGAATGCAAAGTTAAATGATTTTGATGGCGAGAAGAAGAGTGGCGAAGATCTTGAGGCATGGATTGAAGAACTAGAGGACTTCTTTGATCTTTGACAATTTAGTGAAGAGTCCAAGGCAAAAGTTGGGATCCTGCATCTGCGTGGGATGGCGAAGCTATGGTGGAAGTCATATATGCAGACTCGAACGAGTTCTGGTCCTGTTCTATGGAAGGAATTTAGAGAACAAGCTGAAAAATGCTATTGTTCTCCACACTACCGTATGGAGAAGAAGATGGAGTTCTACAATTTCTGACAACACAAAAGTGATAAGCATAGCTTATCTGTTGATGAGTACAAAGAGAAGTTCCTACGTCTTCATAAATATGCATTAGAGGTTAGTGGTAATGCTCTAAAGAGTAAATTTATTGAAGGGCTTTGTGAGGAACTTCGCTATCAAGTCAACGGATCTGGATGCATTGATTTTCTTGATGCTGTTGCGATGGCTGAGAACTTTGAGAAGATGGAGAAGTTCAATTTGCCGAAGGCAAATAGAAGCACATTCATTGCAATGGGACATAGGCCACAAAGACCTGTTGCAATGAACATGAACAATTCAAAGAAAACTCCATCTTCTAACGACCAAGGTAAGAACCCTGCTCGGCGGGTGGAAAATCAAAGGAGGCACCAAGAACAAAGAACGATCACTGTGAAGCTAAATGATGAATTTATTCATATTCTAGGTGATGTCTTTAATCCTAAGCCTACTCTTATTTCTTCTATGCAGATAATTAGAGGTACATGTGATGGCTGCAAAACATTTGTAGTGTATGTGAACAATCTGCATCAGGAAGGTAATGACGAAGATATTCAAGATTACGTAGGAAATCTCTTGAAAGAATATGCCGATGTATTTCCTGAAGACTTGCCTGGTATACCCCCACCTAGGCAGATTGACCACGCCATTGACCTATACCCAGGGAGTGAACCATATTCTAGAGCACCCTATAGATTTAACATTGATGAACTAAAGGAGCTTACGATTCAATTAGATGATCTTTTGAAGAAAGGCTTAATAAAACCGAGTGTCTCACCTTGGGTTGCGCCTGTTTTATTTCAGAAGAAGAAAGACGGCTCTAACAGATTATGCATTGACTATAGGGGGTTGAATAAAAGAACAATTAAGAATAAGTATCCACTCCCTCACATAGATGACTTATGAGGTCAATTAAGTGGAGCCACCATATTCACAAAGATTGACTTAAGATCTGGATATCACCAAATTAGGATAAAAAAAGAGGATATTCCTAAGATGACTTTTCGAACACGATATGGTCACTATGAGTTTACGGTTCTACCTTTTGGTGTAACAAACGCTCCTCCCACATTTATGTGCTTGATGAATAATATTTTTCACGATTACCTAGATGAATTCATCTTAGTCTTCCTTGATGATATATTTGTGTACTCTAAAGATGATTCAGAGCATGCGGTACATCTCAAGAAGACTTTGCAGACTCTTAGAGAACACAAATTGTATGGGAAAAAGAGTAAGTGTTTCTTTGCTAAGGATAAACTTGTGTATCTAGGAAGAGTAATATCAAAAGAAGGAATCCTTATAGATGAAGATAAAGTAAAAACAATGGTTGATTGGCCGATTCCTAAGACTGTAAGGGATGTTAGAAGTTTTCTTGGGTTGGCACAATATGAAAGGGCACATATTAAGGATTTCTCTAAGATAGCTACTCCCCTCACCGAATTAATTAAAAAGAATGTAGGATTTGCGTGGAGTGATGCGTGTCAAAAATCATTTGAAACATTGAAACAAAAAGTCGTTGAGAATTGTGTTTTGAAAATACCAGAAATGGGAAAGCCTTTTGTGGTTGCATGTGATGCAAGTGGTAGTCAGATAGGATGTGTTATTTCACAAGATGGCAGGGTGGTCGCATATGAGTCCAAAAAACTAAGTAAACATGAACTTAACTATCCTACTCATGATTTAGAAATGCTTGCTGTTGTGCATGCACTTAAGCATTGGAGACATCTATTGTTAGGGGTTAAGTTTGAATTCAAAACAGATCATCAAAGTCTAAAATACATCTTCACTCAATCATTTCTTAACAATAGGCATAAGCGTTGGATTGAATTATTAAGCGAGTATGATTTTGACATTAAGTATCTTGCTGGTAAGGAGAATAAGGTTGCTGATGCATTGAGTCGGAGACCTTTGTGTAATCTTGTTTCTGTAATAAATTCTGATTTTCTTAGTCAAATTCAAGAAGAGATAAAACAGGATCCTTTTTATGCACCTATTTTGAATGCTTTGAATGCGAACAGGGGATCCAAGTATGAGGAAAAATTTCATTTGCAGGATGGAACACTGTATTGTAACAATCGGCTATGCTTATCTTCTGAATCTCCACTAAAAGTTAAAATGCTGCATGATTGTCATGATGCACCTTTTTCTGCACATCGAGGTTATTCAAGGACATATGTTAAAACAAAGTATTCTTACTTTTGGCTGTGTATGAAGCAGGATATTAGAAAATATGTAAATGAATGTTTGAAGTGCCAACAGGTGAAACCTGAGTTTAAGAGGATGCCAGGAATGCTTCAACCTTTGGATGTTCCAAATGAGAAGTGGGAGTCTATTTCTATGGACTTTATCACTAAGCTACCTATTACTAGAAGTAAGCATGATACCATATTTGTTGTAGTCGATCGGCTTACCAAGATGGCACACTTCTATCCTATGAAAAAGACTGATACTGCTTTGAATGTTGCAGGAATCTTTGTAAAAGAAATATTTCGATTGCATGGAACGCCTAAAAGCATAATTTCTGATAGAGATTCTAGATTTACGTCAAAATTCTGGAAAGCGACATTTGAATCCGTTGGAACTCAACTTCGTATGAGTACAGCTTTCCATCCACAAACTGATGGGGAAACCGAGAGGGTTAACAGGGTAGTTGAGGATATGTTGCTTATGTATGTGAATGAAAAGCAGGATAATTGGAGTGAATATTTACCCTTGGTTGAGTTTGCATACAATAGTGCATGGCATGCATCTATAAAAATGACTCCGTTTGAAGCTATGTATGGTTATAATTGTTTGACTCCACCTTCGTTTTTGGGTTTTCCAAATAAAGTAGAAGTATCCATAGTAGAAATTTTGGTGAAATAGCATTCATACCCAGTAGAAGATTCGAGTTGGGTGAATTTAGATGACTTTCTAACACATTATCCTTCTTTCCAACTCTGAGGATAGAGTTCTTAAAGGGGGGAAGAATTGTAATAGGCCTCTTTTCTAGTGAAATAATTCATTTTGAACTTTCTCAATTTCATTGTGGGGATAATGCTTAGAACGAATAATTAGGTCATTTTATGCATGTAGGAAAAATTTTGGGTTGACAAGTTTCATATTCTCTCTCTAGAACTTAATTGCATCATGTTTTCCAGTGGGATTTTGAAGGTGAAGATGAAAGCATTAAGGAAAACTCTGTATGAGGGAAAGGTAGAGCAAGTATAAGCGAATAAAGTGCCTTTGTGAGATTTTTGTGAATCATGTTCTAAGTACCTTGTTCAGGGTCCTACGTTTAGTTCATTGTAAGAAAATGCCTTGATTTTACTCTCTCTAGAATTTTAAACCTTGCAGGGCTCAAAAGTGGCATTTGGAGGTGGATTTGGACCTCGGACGTCTCTATCAATATTGTGCAGATCGAAAAATTGAATAAAAGTGTCTCTCACAAAATTAACCTAATTCCTCATTTTTTTGAGTTACAAGGCTTTGAAAAGTGCCGTTTTTTCCAACACTTAAAAAAAAAAAAAAATGAGGGCTTGTCTAATTCTATTCGAATCCGTGATTCTCATGCTCACGTGTCACCATGTCTAATTATGTATGTTTTCGGATATGTCTTCTTGGTTTTTTTTCTGCTATTTTTGACAGGTATGCTAAAAAAAAAGGAAGTACACTATGATCGCATGGCTTTTTGCGAAAGCTTTGGAGAAACTTGACTTTTTCTAAATTTGGTGGATCGCACACTTCTTTGGGGGGCACGGCTGTGATCAAACGGAAAAAAAGATAAGAAGGCCTGCGCATCAACACGGAGGGCACACACAAATCTGAGAATTACCTTGTGATTGAGAGTGTGATTGAGAGTGAGAGTGAGAGTGAGAGTGTGATTGAGAGTGCGAGTTAGAATGCGATTGTGATAGCTCGGGGGTGGTCGGGAGGTAGAGGCTTCGTCAAGAAGCTATTGTCCAAACCTATTGTAACCATTGATTCACATCTATAATATCAGAATTCTTCCTTCTCTGCGTCATATTTGTTCTACTCTTCCGCATTAGATTTTCTTTTACCTTGTGCAATCTCTGCGTTCTTCTCTCCACTGTCATTTCTAAGTAATCGAAAAATTGTGATTGGGGATAGATTGTGATTGAGGAAACGCTACAAGTGGTATCAGAGCAGAATCAATCCGCGCGAACGATGGAAGGTCTAACACAAAAGGTTCGTGAACAAGAGGAGCTTATTGAGAAGCTTCTTGGCGCATTGCGCAAAGAACGAGGGGGAAAGCAACCAGAAGGAGCAACAAATTTGTTTGTGGAGCTGAACAATGAAATAGATGAAGGTGGGGGAACATCTAGCGTACCTCGCGAAAAACAAAAACGCAATTATGAAGATATGGAACCACGTGAGTTTGCCATTAACCAAGTCTTCAAGAAGGCAAAGTTAAACGATTTTGATGGCGAGAAGAAGAGTGGCGAAGATCTTGAGGCATGGATTGAAGAACTAGAGGATTTCTTTGATCTTTGACAATTTAGTGAAGATTCCAAGGCAAAAGTTGGGATCCTGCATCTGCGTGGGATCGCGAAGCTATGGTGGAAGTCATATATGCAGACTCGAACGCGTTCTGGTCCTGTTCTATGGAAGGAATTTAGAGAACAAGCTGAAAAACGCTATTGTTCTCCACACTACCATATGGAGAAGAAGATGGAGTTCTATAATTTTTGACAACACGAAAGTGACAAGCATAGCTTATCTGTTGATGAGTACAAAGAGAAGTTCCTACGTCTTCATAAATATGCATTAGAGGTTAGTGGTAATGCTCTAAAGAGTAAATTTATTGAAGGGCTTCGTGAGGAACTTCGCTATCAAGTCAAGGGATCTGGAAGCATTGATTTTCTTGATGCTGTTGCGATGGCTGAGAACTTTGAGAAGATGGAGAAGCTCAATTTGCAGAAGGCAAATAGAAGCACATTCATTGCAATGGGACATAGGCCACAAACACATATTGCAATGAACATGAACAATTCAAAGAAAACTCCATCTTTTAACGACGAAGGTAAGAACCCTACTCGGCAGGTGGAAAATCAAAGGAGGCATCAACCAATTGAGTGGCAACAAGACCCTAATTTTATTGAGCGGGCAAAAAGACTTGGTCTATGTTTTCATTGCGGGGAGCAAGGGCATCGGACATATGAGTGCCCGAACAAGGCAGTCTTTCGACCCGCACAATCAAAAGCGATAAACATCATCGAGGAGGGTACAATTATTGACGAAGCAAATGATGGCGGTAAGTGCGCTAACTCTACTTTACGTTGCATGGTGGTTAGTTCTTTCCCAAAGGCTTCCGTAATCACAATTCCGGGTATGATTTCTGCGCATAAAACCAGTTTTTTGATCGATTCAGGTAGTGCCCATTGTTTTCTATCTTTCAAATTGGTACAGAATCTAGGGATAGCCCTAAATATGCAGATAACCAGGCCTGTAGAGATGGCCAATGGACGATTACACTACACGAGAGGATATGTTGAAAACCTTGAATTTACTCTTTCAAATAGACGCTTTTTTGGAAGCTTCCATGTAATTGAGATGAAACAGAGTGATGTAATCATAGGTATGGATTGGTTAGTTAAATATTCTGCAACAATTAATTGTGAACAAAGAACGATCACTGTGAAGCTAAATGATGAATCTATTCATATTCTAGGTGATGTCTTTAATCCTAAGCCTACTCTTATTTCTGCTATACAGATAATTAGAGGTATACGTGATGGCTGCAAAACATTTGTAGTGGATGTGAACAATCTGCATCAGGAAGGTAATGACGAAGATATTCCATATTACGTAGGAAATCTCTTGAAAGAATATGCCGATGTATTTCCAGAAGACTTGCCTGGTATACCCCCACCTAGGCAGATTGACCACGCCATTGATCTATATCGAGGGAGTGAACAATATTCTAGAGCACCCTATAGATTTAACATTGATGAACTAAAGGAGCTTAAGATTCAATTAGATGATCTTTTGAAGAAAGGCTTAATAAACCGAGTGTCTCACCTTGGGGTGCGCGTGTTTTATTTCAGAAGAAGAAAGACGGCTCTTACAGATTATGCATTGACTATAGGGGGTTGAATAAAAGAACAATTAAGAATAAGTATCCACTCCCTCACATAGATGACTTATTAGGTCAATTAAGTGGAGCGACCGTATTCACAAAGATTGACTTAAGATCTGGATATCACCAAATTAGGATCAAAATTGAGGATAGTCCTAAGACGGCTTTTCGAACACGATATGCTCACTATGAGTTTACGGTTCTACCTTTTGGTTTAACAAACGCTCTTGCCACATTTATGTGCTTGATGAATAATATTTTTCACGATTACGTGGATGAATTCATCTTAGTCTTCATGATGATATATTTGTGTACTCTAAAGATGATTCGGAGCATGCGGTACATCTCAAGAAGACTTTGCAGACTCTTAGAGAACACAAATTGTATGGGAAAAAGAGTAAGCGTTTCTTTGCTAAGGATAAACTTGTGTATCTAGGAAGAGTAATATATAAAGAAGGAATCCTTATAGATGAAGATAAAGTAAAAACAATGGTTGATTGGCCGATTCCTAAGACTGTAAGGGATGTTAGAAGTTTTCTTGGGTTGGCACAATATGAAAGAGCACATATTAAGGATTTCTCTAAGATAGCTACTCCCCTCACCGAATTAACTAAAAAGAATGTAGGATTTGCGTGGAGTGATGCGTGTCAAAAATCATTTGAAACATTGAAAAAAAAAGTCGTTGAGAATTGTGTTTTGAAAATACCAGAAATGGGAAAGCCTTTTGTGGTTGCATGTGATGCAAGTGGTAGTGAGATAGGATGTGTTATTTCACAAGATGGCAGGGTGGTCGCATATGAGTCCAGAAAACTAAGAAAACATGAACTTAACTATCCTACTCATGATTTAGAAATGCTTGCTGTTGTGCATGCACTTAAGCATTGGAGACATCTATTGTTAGGGGTTAAGTTTGAATTGAAAACAGATTATCAAAGTCTAAAATACATCTTCACTCAACCATTTCTTAACAATAGGTAGAAGCATTGGATTGAATTATTAAGCGAGTATGATTTTGACATTAAGTATCTTGCTGGTAAGGAAAATAAGGTTGCTGATGCATTGAGTCGGAGACCTTTGTGTAATCTTGTTTCTGTAATAAATTTTGATTTTCTCAGTCAAATTCAAGAAGAGATAAAACAAGATCCTTTTTATGCACCTATTTTGAATGCTTTGAATGCGAACAGGGGATCGACGTATGAGGAAAAATTTCATTTGTAGGATGGAACACTGTATTGTAACAATCCGCATCCTGTATTTCATGTCAGCTTACTTAAAAGATATGTATCTAATGTTGCTCATGTTTTGCAGGACAATTATAAGCTGAAAGATGATGGCTCTTTTGAGCTTCAACTGGAAATAATATTAGATAGGAAGGAAAGATTTCTTAGAAATATATCTATAGTAGAAATGTTGGTGAAATGGCATTCATACCCAGTAGAAGATTCGAGTTGGGTGAATTTAGATGACTTTCTAACACATTATCCTTCTTTCCAACTCTGAGGACAGAGTTCTTAAAGGGGGGAAGAATTGTAATAGGCCTCTTTTCTAGTGAAATAATTCATTTTGAACTTTCTGAATTTCATTGTGGGGATAATGCTTAGAACGAATAATTAGGTCATTTTATGCATGTAGGAAAAATTTTGGGTTGACAAGTTTCATATTCTCTCTCTAGACCTTAATTGCATCATGTTTTCCAGTGGGATTTTAAAGGTGAAGATGAAAGCATTAAGGAAAACTCTGTATGAGGGAAAGGTAGAGCAAGTACAAGAGAATAAAAGTGCCTGTGTGAGATTTTTGTGAATCATGTTCTAAGTACCTCGTTCAGGGTCCTACGTTTAGTTCATTGTAAGAACATGCCTTGATTTTACTCTCTCTAGAATTTTAAACCTTGCAGGGCTCAAAAGTGGCATTTGGAGTGGATTTGGACCTCGGACGTCTCTATCAATATTGTGCAGATAAAAAAATTGAATAAAAGTGTCTCTCACAAGCTTAACCTAATTCCTCATTTTTTTGAGTTACAGGGCTTTGAAAAGTGCCGTTTTTTCCAACACTTTAAAAAAAAAATGAGGGCTTGTCTAATTTTATTCCAATCCATGATCCTCATGCTCACGTGTCACCATGTCTAATTATGTATGTTTTCGGATATGTCTTCTTGGTTTTTTCTGCTATTTTTGACAGGTATGCTAAAAAAAAGGAAGTACAATAAGATCGCATGGCTTCTTGCGAAAGTTTTGGAGAAACTCGACTTCTCCTAAATTTGGTGGATCGCACACTTCTTTGGGGGGCACGGCTGCGATCAAACGGAAAAAAAGATAAGAAGGCCTGCGCATCAACACGGAGGACACACAGAAATCTGAGAATTACCTTGTGATTGAGAGTGTGATTGAGAGTGAGAGTGAGAGTGAGAGTGTGATTGAGAGTGCGAGTGAGAATGCGATTGTGATAGCTCGGGGGTGGTCGGGAGGTAGAGGCTTCGTCAAGAAGCTATTGTCCAAAGCTATTGTAACCATTGATTCACATCTATAATATCAGAATTCTTCCTTCTCTGCATCATATTTGTTCTACTCTTCCGCATCAGATTTTCTTTTACCTTGTGCAATCTCTGCGTTCCTCTCTCCACTGTTATTTCTGAGTAATCGAAAGATTGTGATTGGGGATAGATTGTGATTGAGGAAACGCTACAAGTGGTATCAGAGTAGAATCAATCCACACGAACGATGGAAGGTCTAAAACAAAAGGTTCCTGGACAAGAGGAGCTTATTGAGAAGCTTCTTGGTGAATTGTGCAAAGTACGAGGGGGAAAGCAACCAGAAGGAGTAACAAATTTGTTTGTGGAGCTGAACAATGAAATAGATGAAGGTGCGGGAACATCTAGCGTACCTTGCAGAAAACAAAAACGCAATTCTGAAGATATGGAACCAGGTGAGTTTGCCCTTAACCAAGTCTTCAAGAAGGCAAAGTTAAATGATTTTGATGGTGAGAAGAAGAGTGGCGAAGATCTTGAGGCATGGATTGAAGAACTAGAGGATTTCTTTGATCTTCGACAATTTAGTAAAGAGTCCAATGCAAAAGTCGGGATCCTGCATCTACGTGGGATCGCGAAGCTATGGTGGAAGTCATATATGAAGACTCGAACGCGTTTTGGTCCTGTTCTATCGAAGGAATTTAGAGAACAAGCTGAAAAACGCTATTGATCTCCACTCTACCATATGGAGAAGAAGATGGAGTTCTACAATTTCCGACAACACGAAAGTGACAAGCATAGTTTATCTGTTGATGAGTACAAAGAGAAGTTCCTACGTCTTCATAAATATGCATTAGAGGTTAGTGGTAATGCTCTAAAGAGTAAATTTATTGAAGGGCTTCGTGAGGAATGCTATCAAGTCACGGGATCTGGATGCATTGATTTTCTTGATGCTATTGCGATGGCTAAGAACTTTGAGAAGATGGAGAAGTTCAATTTGTAGAAGGCAAATAGAAGCAGATTCATTGCAATGGGACAGAGGCGAGAAAGACCTGTTGCAATGAACATGAACAATTCAAAGAGAACTCCATCTTCTAACGACCAAGGTAAGAACCCTGCTCGGCCGGTGGAAAATCAAAGGAGGCATCAACCAATTGAGTAGCAACAAGACCCTAATTTTATTGAGAGGGCAAAAAGACTTGGTCTGTGTTTTCGTTGCGGGGAGCAAGGGTATCGGACATATGAGTGCCCGAACAAGGCAGTCTTTCGACCCGCACAATCAAAAGCGATAAACATCATCGATGAGGGTACAATTAATTAGAAAGCAAATGATGGAGGTAAGTGCGCTAACTCTACTTTACGTTGCATGGTGGTTAGTTCTTTCCCAAAGGCTTCTGTAATCACGATTCCGGGTATGATTTTTGCGCATAAAACCAGATTTTCAATCGATTAAGGTAGTACCCATTGTTTTCTATCTTTCAAATTGGTACAGAATCTAGGGATAGCTCTAAATATGCAGATAACCAGACCTGTAGAGATGGCCAATGGACGATTACACTACATGAAAGGATATGTTGAAAACCTTGAATTTACTCTTTCAAATAGATGCTTTTTTGGAAGCTTCCATGTAATTGAGATGAAACAGAGTGATGTAATCATAGGTATGGATTGGTTAGTTAAAAATTCTGCGACAATTAATTGTGAACAAAGAACGATCACTGTGAAGCTAAATGATGAATCTATTCATATTCTAGGTGGTGTCTTTAATCCTAAGCCTACTCTTATTTCTGCTATGCAGATAACTAGAGGTATACGTGATGGCTGCAAAACATTTGTAGTGTATGTGAACAATCTGCATCAGGAAGGTAATGACGAAGATATTCCAGTTTATGTAGGAAATCTCTTGAAAGAATATGCCGATGTATTTCCAGAAGACTTGCCTGGTATACCCCCACCTAGGCAGATTGACCACGCCATTGACCTATATCCAGGGAGTGAACCATATTCTTGAGCAGCCTATAGATTTAACATTGATGAACTAAAGGAACTTAAGATTCAATTAGATGATCTTTTGAAGAAAGGCTTAATAAAACTGAGTGTCTCACCTTGGGGTGCGCGTGTTTTATTTCAGAAGAAGAAAGACGCCTCTTACAGATTATGCATTGACTATAGGGGGTTGAATAAAAGAACAATTAAGAATAAGTATCCACTCCCTCACATAGATGACTTATTAGGTCAATTAAGTGGAGCGACCGTATTCACAAAGATTGACTTAAGATCTGGATATCACCAAATTAGGATCACAACAGAGGATATTCCTAAGACGGCTTTTCGAACACGATATGGTCATTATGAGTTTACAGTTCTACCTTTTGGTTTAACAAACACTCCTGCCACATTTATGTGCTTGATGAATAATATTTTTCACAATTACTTAGATGAATTCATCTTAGTCTTCCTTGATGATATATTTGTGTACTCTAAAGATGATTCAGAGCATGCGGTACATCTCAAGAAGACTTTGGAGACTCTTAGAGAACACAAATTGTATGGGAAAAAGAGTAAGTGTTTCTTTGCTAAGGATAAACTTGTGTATCTAGGAAGAGTAATATCAAAAGAAGGAATCCTTATAGATGAAGATAAAGTAAAAACAATGGTTGATTGGCTGATTCCTAAGACTATAAGGGATGTTAGAAGTTTTCTTGGGTTGGCACAATATGAAAGAGCACATATTAAGGATTTCTCTAAGATAGCTACTCCCCTCACCGAATTAACTAAAAAGAATGTAGGATTTGCGTGGAGTGATGCCTGTAAAAAATCATTTGAAACATTGAAACAAAAAGTCGTTGAGAATTGTGTTTTGAAAATACTAGAAATGGGAAAGCCTTTTGTGGTTGCATGTGATGCAAGTGGTAGTCAGATAGGATGTGTTATTTCACAAGATGGCAGGGTGGTCGCATATGAGTCTAGAAAACTAAGAAAACATGAACTTAACTATCCTACTCATGATTTACAAATGCTTGTTGTTCTGCATGCACTTAAGCATTGGAGACATCTATTGTTAGGGGTTAAGTTTGAATTGAAAACAGATCATCAAAGTCTAGAATACATCTTCACTCAACCATTTCTTAACAACAGGCTGAAGCATTGGATTGAATTATTAAGCGAGTATGATTTTGACATTAAGTATCTTGCTGGTAAGGAAAATAAGGTTGCTGATGCATTGAGTCGGATACCTTTGTGTAATCTTGTTTCTGTAATAAATTCTGATTTTCTATATCAAATTCAAGAAGAGATAAAACAGGATCCTTTTTATGTACCTATTTTGAATGCTTCGACGTATGAGGAAAAATTTCATTTGCAGGATGGAACACTGTATTAAAACAATCGGCTATGCTTATCTTCTGAATCTCCACTAAAAGTTAAAATACTGCATGATTGTCATGATGCACCTTTTTTTGCACATCCAGGTTATTCAAGGACATATGTTGAAACAAAGTATTCTTACTTTTGGCCGTATATGAAGCAGGATATTAGAAAATATGTAAATGAATGTTTGAAGTGCCAACAAGTGAAATCTGAGTTTAAGAGGATGCCAGGAATGCTTCAACCTTTGGAGGTTCCAAATCAGAAGTGGGAGTCTATTTCTATGGACTTTATCACTAAGCTACCTATAACCAGAAGTAAGCATGATACCATATTTGTTGTAGTCGATCGGCTTACCAAGATGGCACACTTCTTTCCTATGAAAAAGACTGATACTGCTTTGAATGTTGCAAGAATCTTTGTAAAAGAAATATTCGATTGCATGGAATGCCTAAAAGCATAATTTCTGATAGAGATTTTAGATTTATGTCAAACTTCTGGAAAGCGACATTTGAATCCATTGGAACTCAACTTCGTATGAGTACAGCTTTCCATCCACAAATTGATGGGGAAACCGAGAGGGTTAACAGGGTAGTTGAGGATATGTTGCGTATGTATGTGAATGAAAAGCAGGATAATTGGAGTGAATATTTACCCTTGGTTGAGTTTGCATACAATAGTGCATGGCATGCATTATAAAAATGACTCCGTTTGAAGCTATGTATGGTTATAATTGTTTGAATCCACCTTCGTTTTTGGGTTTTCCAAATAAAGTAGAAGAAATGCTTGATACGATGGATGAAGAACTTGGAAAAAATAAGAAACATATAAGAGAAGCTCAGAAAAGACAAAAGAAGTTCTATGATTTAAAGAGAAGACCACTTGAATTCCAAGTTAATGATATGGTATCTCTTAAAGTTAATCCTCACCGATCTAACTTGTTGCTAGGGAAGGATCATAGACTTTCTCCTCGATATGCAGGCCCTTTTAAAGTTTTGAAAAAGATCGGATCTCTTGCTTATTTGCTGGAATTACCTAAATATCTAAATGTGCATCCTGTATTTCATGTCAGCTCACTTAAAAGATATGTGTTTAATGTTGCTCATGTTTTGCAGGACAATTATAAGCTGAAAGATGATGGGTCTTTTGAGCTTCAACCGGAAATAATATTAGATAGGAAGGAAAGATTTCTTAAAATAGATCTATAGTAAAAATTTTTGTGAAATGGCATTCATACCCAGTAGAACATTCGAGTTGGGTGAATTTAGATGACTTTCTAACACATTATCCTTCTTTCCAACTCTGAGGACAGAGTTCTTAAAGGGGGGAAGAATTGTAATAGGCCTCTTTTCTAGTGAAATAATTCATTTTGAACTTTCTGAATTTCATTGTGGGGATAATGCTTAGAACGAATAATTAGGTCATTTTATGCATGTAGGAAATATTTTGGGTTGACAAGTTTCATATGCTCTCTCTAGACCTTAATTGCATCATGTTTTCCACTGGGACTTTGAAGGTGGAAATAAGAGCTTTAAGGAAAGCTATGTATGAGGGAAAGGTAGAGCAAGTATAAGAGAATAAAAGTGCCTGTGTGAGATTTTTGTGAATCATGTTCTAAGTACCTCGTTCAGGGTCCTACGTTTAGTTCATTGTAAGAAAATGTCTTGATTTTACTCTCTCTCTAGAATTTTAAACCTTTCAGGGCTCAAAAGTGGCATTTGGAGGTGGATTTGGACCTCGGACGTCTCTATCAATATTGTGCAGATCGAGAAATTGAATAAAAGTGTCTCTCACAAGCTTAACCTAATTCCTCATTTATTTGAGTTACAGGGCTTTGAAAAGTGCCGTTTTTTCCTACACTTAAAAAAAGAAAAATGAGGGCTTGTCTAATTCTATTCGAATCCGTGATTCTCATGCTCACATGTCACCATGTCTAATTATGTATATTTTCGGATATGTCTTCTTGGTTTTTTTTTGCTATTTTTGACAGGTATGCTAAAAAAAAAGGAAGTACACTACGATCGCATGGCCTTTTGCGAAAGTTTTGGAGAAACTCGACTTTTTCTAAATTTGGTGGATCAATCACTTCTTTGGGGGGCACGGCTGCGATCAAACGGAAAAAAAGATAAGAAGGCCTGCGCATCAACATGGAGGACACACAGAAATCTGAGAATTACCTTGTGATTGAGAGTGTGATTGAGAGTGAGAGTGAGAGTGAGAGTGTGATTGAGAGTGCGAGTGAGAATGCGATTGTGATAGCTCGGGGGTGGTCGGGAGGTAGAGGCTTTGTCAAGAAGCTATTGTCCAAAGCTATTGTAACCATTGATTCACATCTATAATATCAGAATTCTTCCTTCTCTGCATCATATTTGTTCTACTCTTCCGCATCAAATTTTCGTTTACCTTGTGCAATCTCTGCGTTCTTCTCTCCACTGTTATTTCTGAGTAATCGAAAGATTGTGATTGGGGATAGATTGTGATTGAGGAAACGCTACAAGTGGTTATTCAAGGACATATGTTAAAATAAAGTATTCTTACTTTTGGCCGTGTATGAAGCGAGATATTAGAAAATATGTAAATGAATTTTTGAAGTGCCAACAGGTGAAATCTGAGTTTAAGAGGATGCCAGGAATGCTTCAACCTTTGGATATTCCAAATCAGAAGTGGTAGTCTATTTCTATGGACTTTATCACTAAGCTACCTATGACCAGAAGTATGCATGATACCATATTTGTTGTAGTCGATCGGCTTACCAAGATGGCACACTTCTTTCCTATGAAAAAGACTGATACTACTTTGAATGTTGCAAGAATCTTTGTAAAAGAAATATTTCGATTGCATGGAATGCCTAAAAGCATAATTTCTGATAGAGATTCTAGATTTATGTCAAACTTCTGGAAAGCGACATTTGAATCCATTGGAACTCAACTTCGTATGAGTACAACTTTCCATCCACAAGCTGATGGGGAAACTGAGAGGGTTAACAGGGTAGTTGAGGATATGTTGTGTATGTATGTGAATGAAAAGCACGATAATTGGAGTGAATATTTACCCTTGGTTGATTTTGCATACAATAGTGCATGGCATGCATCTATAAAAATGACTCCGTTTGAAGCTATGTATGGTTATAATTGTTTGACTCCACCTTCTTTTTTGGGTTTTCCAAATAAAGTAGAAGTATCCAAAGAATTGCTTGATAAGATGGATGAAGAACTTGGAAAAATTAAGAAACATATAAGAGAAGCTCAAAAAAGACAAAAGAAGTTCTATGATTTAAAGAGAAGTCCACTTGAATTCCAAGTTAATGATATGGTATTTCTTAAAGTTAATCCTCACCGATCTAACTTGTTGCTAGGGAAGGATCATAGACTTTCTCCTCGATATGCAGGCCCTTTTAAAGTTTTGAAAAGATCGGATCTCTTGCTTATTTGCTGGAATTACCTAAATATCTAAATGTGCATCCTCTATTTCATGTTAGCTTACTTAAAAGATATGTGTCTAATGTTGCTCATGTTTTGTAGGACAATTATAGGCTGAAAGATGATGGCTCTTTTTAGCTTCAACCGGAAATAATATTAGATAGGAAGGAAAGATTTCTTAGAAATAGATCTATAGTAGAAATTTTGGTGAAATGGCATTCATACCCAGTAGAAGATTCGAGTTGGGTGAATTTAGATGACTTTCTAACACATTATCCTTCTTTCCAACTCTGAGGACAGAGTTCTTAAAGGGGGGAAGAATTGTAATAGGCCTCTTTTCTAGTGAAATAATTCATTTTGAACTTTCTGAATTTCATTGTGGGGATAATGCTTAGAACGAATAATTAGGTCATTTTATGCATGTAGGAAAAATTTTGGGTTGACAAGTTTCATATTCTCTCTCTAGACCTTAATTGCATCATATTTTCCACTCGGATTTTGAAGGTGAAGATGAAAGCATTAAGGAAAACTCTATATGAGGGAAAGGTAGAGCAAGAATAAGAGAATAAAAGTGCCTGTGTGAGATTTTTGTGAATCATGTTCTAAGTACCTCGTTCAGGGTCCTACGTTGAGTTCATTGTAAGAAAATGCCTTGATTTTACTCTCTCTATAGAATTTTAAACCTTGCAGGGCTCAATAGTGGCATTTGGAGGTGGATTTGGACCTCGGACGTCTCTATCAATATTGTGCAGATCAAAAAATTGAATAAAAGTGTCTCTCACAAGCTTAACCTAATTCCTCATTGTTCTTGAGTTACAGGGCTTTGAAAAGTGCCGTTTTTTCCAACACTTATAAAAAAAAAATGAGGGCTTGTCTAATTCTATTCGAATCCGTGGATCTCATGCTCACGTGTCACCATGTCTATTTATGTATGTTTTCGGATATGTCTTCTTGGTTTTTTTTCTGCTATTTTTGACAGGTATGCTAAAAAAAAAGGAAGTACACTACGATCGCATCCCTTTTTGCGAAGGTTTTGGAGAAACTCAACTTTTTCTAAATTTGGCGGATCGCACACTTCTTGGGGGGGCACGGCTGCGATCAAACGGAAAAAAAGATAAGAAGGCCTGCGCATCAACACGGAGGACACACAGAAATCTGAGAATTACCTTGTGATTGAGAGTGTGATTGAGAGTGAGAGTGAGAGTGAGAGTGTGATTGAGAGTGCGAGTGAGAATGCAATTGTGATAGCTCGGGGGTGGTCGGGAGGTAGAGGCTTTGTCAAGAAGCTATTGTCCAAAGCTATTGTAACCATTAATTCACATCTATAATATCAGAATTCTTCCTTCTCTGCGTCATATTTGTTCTACTCCTCCGCATCAAATTTCCTTTTACCTTGTGCAATCTCTGCGTTCTTCTCTCCACTGTTATTTCTGAGTAATCGAAAGATTGTGATTGGGGATAGATTGTGATTGAGGAAACGCTACAAGTGGTATCAGAGCAGAATCAATCCGCGCGAACGATGGAAGGTCTAACACAAAAGGTTCGTGAACAAGAGGAGATTATTGAGAAGTTTCTTGGTGAATTGCGCAAAGAACGAGGGGGAAAGCAACCAGAAGGAGCAACAAATTTGTTTGTGGAGCTGAACGATGAAATAGATGAAGGTGGGGGAACATCTAGCGTACCTCGCGAAAAACAAAAATGCAATTCTGAAGATATGGAACCAGGTGAGTTTGCCCTTAACCAAGTCTTCAAGAAGGCAAAGTTAAATGATTTTGATGGCGAGAAGAAGAGTGGCGAGGATCTTGAGGCATGGATTGAAGAACTAGAGGATTTCTTTGATCTTTGACAATTTAGTGAAGAGTCCAAGGCAAACGTTGGGATCCTGCATCTGCGTGGGATCACGAAGCTATGGTTGATGTCATATATGCAGACTCGAACGCGTTCTGGTCCTGTTCTATGGAAGGAATTTAGAGAACAAGCTGAAAACCGCTATTGTTCTCCACACAACCATATGGAGAAGAAGATGGAGTTCTACAATTTCCGACAACACGAAAGTGACAAGCATAGCTTATCTGTTGATGAGTACAAAGAGAAGTTCCTACGTCTTCATAAATATGCATTAGAGGTTAGTGGTAATGCTCTAAGGAGTAAATTTATTGAAGGGCTTCGTGAGGAACTTCGCTATCAAGTCAAGGGATCTGGATGGATTGATTTTCTTGATGCTGTTGCGATGGCTCAGAACTTTGAGAAGATGGAGAAGTTCAATTTGCAGAAGGCAAATAGAAGCAGATTCATTGCAATGGGACATAGGCCACAAAGACCTGTTGCAATGAACATGAACAATTCAAAGAAAACTCCATCTTCTAACGACCAAGGTAAGAACCTTGCTCGGCCGGTGGAAAATCAAAGGAGGCATCAACCAATTGAGCGGCAACAAGACCCTAATTTTATTGAGAGGGCAAAAAGACTTGGTCTGTGTTTTCGTCGCGGGGAGCAAGGGCATCCGACATATGAGTGCCCGAACAAGGCAGTCTTTCGACCCGCACAATCAAAAACGATAAACATCATCGAGGAGGGTACAATTATTGAGGAAGCAGATGATGGCGGTAAGTGCGCTAACTCTACTTTACGTTGCATGGTGGTTAGTTCTTTCCCAAAGGCTTCTGTAACAAGATTCCGGGTATGATTTCTGCGCATAAAACCAGATTTTTGATCGATTCAGGTAGTGCCCATTGTTTTCTATCTTTCAAATTGGTACAGAATCTAGGGATAGCCCTAAATATGCAGATAACCAGACCTGTAGAGATGGCCGATGGACGATTACACTACACGAAAGGATATGTTGAAAACCTTGAATTTACTCTTTCAAATAAACGCTTTTCTGGAAGCTTCCATGTAATTGAGATGAAACAGAGTGATGTAATCATAGGTATGGATTGGTTAGTTAAAAATTCTGCAATAATTAATTGTGAACAAAGAATGATCACTGTGAAGCTAAATGATGAATCTATTCATATTCTAGGTGATGTCTTTAATCCTAAGCCTACTCTTATTTCTGCTATGCACATAATTAGAGGTATACGTGATGGCTGCAAAACATTTGTAGTGTATGTGAACAAACTGCATCAGGAAGGTAATGACGAAGATATTCCAGATTACATAGGAAATCTCTTGAAAGAATATGCCGATGTATTTCTAGAAGACTTGCCTGGTATACCCCCACCTAGGCAGATTGACCACGTCATTGACCTATATCCAGGGAGTGAACTATATTCTAGAGCACCCTATAGATTTAACATTGATGAACTAAAGGAGCTTACAGATTATGCATTGACTATAGGGGGTTGAATAAAAGAACAATTAAGAATAAGTATCCACTCCCTCACATAGATGACTTATTAGGTCAATTAAGTGGAGCGTCTGTATTCACGAAGATTGACTTAAGATCTGGATATCACCAAATTAGGATCAAAACAGAGGATATTCCTAAGACAGCTTTTCGAACACGATATGGTTACTATGAGTTTACGGTTCTACCTTTTGGTTTAACAAACGCTCCTGCCACATTTATGTGCTTGATGAATAATATTTTCTACGATTACCTAGATGAATTCATCTTAGTCTTCCTTGATGATATATTTGTGTACTCTAAAGATGATTCGGAGCATGCGGTACATCTCAAGAAGACTTTGCAGACTCTTAGAGAACACAAATTGTATGGGAAAAAGAGTAAGTGTTTCTTTGCTAAGGATAAACTTGTGTATCTAGGAAGAGTAATATCAAAAGAAGGAATCCTTATAGATGAAGACAAAGTAAAAACAATGGTTGATTGGCCGATTCCTAAGACTGTAAGGGATGTTAGAAGTTTTCTTGGATTGGCACAATATGAAAGAGCACCTATTAATGATTTCTCTAAGATAGCTACTCCTCTCACCGAATAAACTAAAAGAAATGTAGGATTTGCATGGAGTGATGCCTCACAAAAATCATTTGAAACATTGAAACAAAAAGTCGTTGAGAATTGTGTTTTGAAAATACCAGAAATGGGAAAGCCTTTTGTGGTTGCATGTGATGCAAGTGGTAGTCAGATAGGATGTGTTATTTCACAAGATGGCAGGGTGGTCGCATATGAGTCCAGAAAACTAAGAAAACATGAACTTAACTATCCTACTCATGATTTAGAAATGCTTGTTGTTGTGCATGCACTTAAGCATTGGAGACATCTATTGTTAGGGGTTAAGTTTGAATTGAAAACAGATCATCAAAGTCTAAAATACATCTTCACTCAACCATTTCTTAAAAACAGGCAGAAGCGTTGGATTGAATTATTAAGTGAGTATGATTTTGACATTAAGTATCTTGCTGGTAAGGAAAATAAGGTTGCTGATGCATTGAGTCGGAGACCTTTGTGTAATCTTGTTTCTGTAATAAATTCTGATTTTCTCAGTCATATTCAAGAAGAGATAAAACAGGATCCTTTTTATGCACCTATTTTGAATGCTTTGAATGCGAACAGGGGATCGACGTATGAGGAAAAGTTTCATTTGCAGGATGGAACACTGTATTGTAACAATGAGCTATGCTTATCTTCTGAATCTCCACTAAAAGTTAAAATACTGCATGATTGTCATGATGCACTTTTTCTGCACATCCATGTTATTCAAGGACATATGTTAAAACAAAGTATTCTTACTTTTGGCCGTGTATGAAGCGGGATATTAGAAAATATGTAAATGAATGTTTGAAGTGCCAACAGGTGAAATCTGAGTTTAAGAGGATGCCAGGAATGCTTCAACCTTTGGAGGTTCCAAATTAGAAGTGGGAGTCTATTTCTATGGACTTTATCACTAAGCTACCTATGACCAGAAGTAAGCATGATACCATATTTGTTGTAGTCGATCCGCTTACCAAGATGGCACACTTCTT
>CM035408.1:48777415-48932415 GCA_020310875.1 Ceratopteris richardii
ATGTGTGTGTGTGTCTATGTGTGTGTATGTACATATGTGTGTATGTGTATATGTGTGTGTCTCTCTCTCTCTTCCCTCTTTCTTTATTCTCTCTCTCTCTCTCTATCTCTCTCTTTCTTTCTTTCTCTCTCTCTCTCTCCTCTAAATGCTAATAAAAACATTACATTTCAATTTCTCTCCCTCTCCCCTCTCTCCCTCTCCTCTCTCTCTCTCTATCTCTCTCTCTCCCTTTCTTTCAAACTTATATGTGTCTATGTATGTGTGTGTGTATACGTGTATGTGTGCATCGATCTCTATGTGTGTATGTATGTGTGTGTATATATATGTGTGTATGTATGTGTGTGTGTATGTATGTGTGTGTATGTATAGTGTGTATGTGTGTGTACATGTGTATGTGTATATATGTGTATGTATATGTGTGTATGCATATGTGTGTGTATGTGTATGTGTATGTATGCACGTGTGTATGTATGTATGCATATGCATGTGTATGCACGTGTACGCATGTGTGTGTATCTATGCATGTGTGTATGTATACATGTGAGTGTATGTGTGTGTATGTATATGTGTATTTATGGGTATATGTGTATGTATGTGTGTGCATGCGTGTAATATGTGTATGTGTGTATGCATGTGCATATGTTTGTGTGTATGTGTGTGCATGTATGTTTGTATGTATGTATGCATATACTTGTGTATGCATGTGTGTGTATCTATGCATGTGACTGTATGAATGTATGTGTATATGTGTATATGTGTATGTGTGTATCTATGTGTGTGTATGTACATGTGTGTGTATGTACATGTGTGTGTATGTGTATATGTGTGTGTTTATGTGTGTGTTTATATGTGTGTATTTGTACATGTGTGTATTTGTACATGTGTGTATGTGTATGTGTCTATGTGTGTGTATGTGTATGTGTATGTGATTGTATGTGTGTGTATGTGTATGTGTGTATGCATATTTGTGTGTATGTGTATATGTGTGTATGCACATGTGTACATATGTATGCATATGCATGTGTATAAATGCATTTTGTATGCATGTGATGTATATATGTGTGTGTGTGTGTATGTATGTGTTTGTATCTATGTGTGTATGTATATGTGTGTGTATGTGTATTTGTGTCTATGTGTGTATGTGTTTGTGTGTCTATGTGTGTGTATGCATATGTGTGTCTATGTGTATCTCTCTCACAATCTCTAATAAAGAACAAAAAAATACATGCATGGACATAGATCACTCACATAGATGTAACTCTGGAATACTTGTCACATGCACACAATCCACGTCGCCTCTCATCAAACAAAACTTTGCCGCAAAAAATCTCTTGCAAAACAAAATGAAATCGAATTTAAGAAACCTCAAAAACAATAAGAGAGAGAGAGAGAGAGGATGATGGAGTGCATCCCTTACCAAGAAGCAAAGGGGAGGGTAGAGTGCAGGTGAGATGGAGGGGAGGTATGCACGCATTCATTAGAAAAATAGGTGAGATAGAATTGGCTTTTGTGATCGTGTTAAAAATAAAAGAGGATACTTCCAACCATTTAATATTTATACTGGTGATTATACCGATGCATATTCCAACGACTATTTTGACATCGGGTTTTTGAAAAATTTCCAAGCATCTTCCAATGGTCATACCGATGCCTTAGATGACTATTGATATGACTAGCATCGGTATGAGCCTAATCTGTAGTTGTATTAGGTGATATGTATTCAATGTCCAAATTTCTATACATGGGTTGCTGATAATGAAATAATTTAGGTTTTACTCTAAAGGATATTTATTCATAGTAAAGGCACATGATTTATATCTCATGGTTTTACAACACATTGCTCCTCTTCTATGCAGTTTCAATACTAGATTGAGTGATCGGCATTCAAGGATCCCAAAGGAAAGAACATATAATAATGTCCTGAAAAATCAATGTTCGGTGTGCTCAAATGTTTTTTTGTGAGTATAGAACCACTTGCAAAATGGGATTATCTTGATGTTTAATTTCATCATTTTTGAAGCATTCACGAATTACAATTATATTGGATGCACATTGTCACTCTATTAAGAAATTCAAAAGGATTTCTAAGCTTCAACTATCATTAACAAATGTGGCGATTATGATCCCAAGACTTTACGAACATTGCATATCCAAATGCACAAATCTTCCAGGCGTAGCTACAAAATCCTTTTTTGTAGGATTAATAGAACTCCAATGCACATCAAATCTCTAATTTCCCCACAAACATGTAGAATCTAAGAGGGGAATGTGTTGGAGAAGATGCTATATATGTGCCAAATAAATGAAGAGAACGATTACACAATAGAAGATGTTCTGAAGACAGCAATCATCGAGGAGAGTGAAACGTGAAGAAAGTGCAAGTTTTAAAGCTAGAGCCAAAGGAGGCTAAAAAATCCCAATCTGTATCTTAATAACCTTGTAAAAATACTTTTCGTAGTACTTCCAAAACCTTTTTATTAAAATTACTCCGAACTATCAAGAACAAGAGTGAAGAGGGCCCAGAGTTTGAAAGACCGTATGCATATGCTAA
Organism: Ceratopteris richardii; assembly: GCA_020310875.1. Classification (NCBI taxonomy): domain Eukaryota; kingdom Viridiplantae; phylum Streptophyta; class Polypodiopsida; order Polypodiales; family Pteridaceae; genus Ceratopteris; species Ceratopteris richardii. The sequence continues at coordinate 48,779,967 of CM035408.1, forward strand.
AAATGTTTTTGCAAAATAAACATAAGAGTGAAGAGGGCCCAGAGTTTGAAAGACCTATATAACACAATAGGCTCTCATATTTAAGGATTAGCTTATGAATTCTTTTCAATCTTGCGAATCCAAGTGCATTTCATACATTTTGTGTATACTTGCTTGTGAGAGACCTTGTATGTGCTTGCTTGTGTGACTGTCACCCTTCTTGATTAGCATGTCATGAGTGTGGTTGAAGGTCTCATACCACTGATATTCATCCCAAATTTACATTTATGGGTTTTGATATTCACTCTTGATAGCAACATGGATGCTTTGGAATTTTTGGTGATCTATAATATAATGGTGATTTGAATGAGAATATTGCCTATCACAATGTTAGAAGAATTGATAAAAGGATGACATGGTTTTGTTCAATTGGAGTTTGAAATATGGAAGATTTGGCTACTAAAATATTAAGGTGTTTAAAGGATAAATCATATTTGGGACTCCACAATAATTAGTAATTATCTTAATCGACCAAAAAACCTATTGGTCCATTGTCGCATCTTAAATACAGACACCAAACAGACTGCTAATCAAACCGTATTTGGGAAAAAATTTAGTGAACATCCTATAACGCAGCCAGAAAACAGGGCTACATTATCACAGCAACCAGAAATCAAATCCTTATGCCATATCACTACCCTTAAAAAAAAAAACCAAGCTTCCATGTTCCCATAAGGATATAACTAAAATAAAATGATGTCATTGAATTCTCTAAGAACCAACCTGATTTTATACAATAACCCATGCTACAGATGCAAGATATGCACCGAAATCACTAGATCTACGGTACAATGCAAGATGCATATCTAATCCCCTCATAACATATTTATTCCTACAGTTATCTATCCTTTTAATAATTGTAAGTAATAGGTTATATTGGTACTGCAAAATTTTCATGGCAGGGATACATCAAATGTTCATTCCCGTACAAGTATCTCCTAATATTCTAAATCAAAGTAATGAGATTTTTGGATCAAATCAAGTAGCATAATCGTTTTCTAAAGGGCTTTGCACATGTTTGTACATCTTTGATTCTGCTTACCAAAGAAAATGTGGAGTTTATGTGGGGGGAGAGCAGGATATAGTCTTTAACTTGTTGAAGAAAATGTTGGTTGTAGCACTAATTCTTGTACGCCCTGGCTAGAAATTAGTTTTTTCATTTATTTGTTGATGCTTATACTAATGCAAAGAAGTTTTTCATTGGGGCCTATACTAATGCAAGAAGTTTAGAAAAGTGGTTTACGCCTATCTAATATGCAAGAAGGGTACTAAATAATATAGAAAGGAAAATATTGTCACTGAGAGAGAATGTTTAGGAATTAGCTTTGAATTGCAAAAGTTCAGGCATTACTTGTTGGCCAAAAAAGTGTATATACAATATGTGTACCATCGCACATTAACGGTTTCTATCCAAAAATCCCAATTCATAGGAAAACTTGGAAGATGGGTACTCCTTATGAAGGAGTTTGACTACAATAATTCATATACTAAGAAGTGAACATGGCATAGCAAATCAGTTAAGTAGATTGGAAATAGGATAGATATTACTATTGGAAGCAAAAGACCTTCGTGATGTACAAGAAAAATTATGGTAGCCGAATTTATTTGATGATATATTTACTTTTGACAAGAGATGGAAAGACAAAAAAATAGGGATAGAATGCCATTGTGGTAAGTGCTACCGTTGGGGCCTTTCATGAAGTGAGGGCTTGATCGAATCCAGAAGGAGAGGCACGAAAAACTGGGGCCGAGGGCTCTATAGCGGTAGTTAGCCCCTTGTGAGCCTCTCTGTTGTGGACATCCCAAAGCTGCGATTGGGGCGTTGCTAAATGTGGGTGGGGTGCTACTGCGATTCCAAAATGGTGACAATAATGCAACCGCACTAACAAAGGAGGTCTGATAAGAAATAAGAAAACCTAATACATTTCATGTTGTTTGAGTCTTATCATGTAGAATCCAAAGTTTATTATTTTAAGCAAAAGGAATAATAAGATACCTCTTGGATAGAATAAATGAATATTCCTTTCATACTATTACGGATTTTCTGAAAGTAAAGGATGAAAACTGTGAAAAATCCAAAGATGATAGAGGAAGCACAAGTGGATATGTCGGGAGGTTAGAGAACATTGTAGTCATATGAAGTCTCAGAATCAATTATGATTGTTTTCTTAATTGAATCGAAGTAGAGGACTTCATGTGAAGCTACATGTGGTTCAAAAACATTATTTATCGACGTCAACGTCTAGATTGAAGAAATACATAAAGAAAGATATCATGGTCCACGATAGATCCAAGAACATTGGTGTGTATTATCGCTTCAAAATATGCAAAGTTCTTGTGTCATTCGACCTAAAAGTACCTTAACCAAAATAGCTTCTAACTAGTACATTATCTACTACAAACCAGATATGATTTTTGGGCGATTTGAATATAATATATCTAATCATATACAAAGTTTTCTAGTCTCATTTGAATTTTAATCTATAACCCTTTTAGTACATGATCATTTAGAAGTACCCCTCGCACAACCTTGACCCTTGACTAGTTTCTAGCCTATTTTCTGTGCACATAGATAATCTGGAAAAAAGGGATAGCGCATAGTGATTCTCGATTGACTAGGCTAATGTTTATCCATTTTCATTGATTTTACTCTCAATACGAGGATTTTAGATTCAAATAAAATTATCAAAAGTATTCAATTGATTCTATGGGTGAGATGAAAGTATAATTAATATAGTCTTTATAAAAGTGATAACTATGAGGTTATTACATCACCTTTAAAGATATGTTTGAATCGATTTCCCTCCCATGATTTATCATATTTATAGCGTGTCGCATGGCCATGGCTTTTAATAATCGTAATGACCCATGTTTTGACCGTGGAGAACATGGATAGGGATAAAACTAATCTTTGTTTAATTGATTATATTTCCATGGAGGTTGCATAATTTTTATGAAACATAAAAACCACCAAGAATAAAACGTTGCTTAGGAAAGTAATGATACTTAACTCACTGTACGACGTACAAACAATATGTTCAAGAAAATAAAGTATAGCTTATTTTCATTAGCATATTTTTCCAAATATCAGCAAAATGATCAATACAAATCCTTTCTTTGATAGAATCCTTTCTCTCCTTTTCGGGTTCACCTTTGGAATGGATTACTTCGTCTGTCTTTGTTTATGTTTGAATATTTTTCATTCATTACTCAATCATTGACGTTAGTTTCTAATACTGTTCAACTTTTACAGTAAAATCAATGGTATAATGTTTATTTTCATGAATGACTTTCAAATTTCATTAGAATTTCCAACCAAGCTTTGCTTTCCAATACATTTTGAAATAGTTAAAACCAAATTATATTTTAGTTAAAGAGCAAGGACCTGTGAAAGTCGTGTCGATTGTTTCAAGCATGTAATGTAACAGTGCACATGTAATGTATCACGATAGGTTAAAATTCCATTATTTATATCCGAAAAAACTGGTATTCAACAAAATTTACAAAACCGAAATTTTCATGACGTGTTTACATATGAAATAATAACATATAACTTGTTCGCACTATTGAAACACATTCGTATGCGCAATCAGCTCCTTTTGCACATTAATGTTATAACTCCAGTGAACTCCACAGATTCGGTTTTCATATTATTTCAAAAGCTACAAAGTAATTTTATAAACATTGGAATAATAGTGAAACATTGGAATAATAGTGATTAGTGTTTTGGAGATTGATCTTCTTTAGCTGAGTCTTTCGTGATGGTGCATAGAAAGACATAAGTAACACGATATAGTTTTCTTGGACAAACTCCAGACTAGTGAGACTAGTATTAAGTGTAAAAAGCGGTGCTAGACATGATCCTCTTCTCCGCTCTTGCCACTAGTTGGCTGAAACGAGAGGCAGAGAGAAAATGGCACACCATAAAAGCGGAAACTATTGAGCCTTGCGATTTCATGAAATGCAAGTCTTACCGCATCCAGAGAAGGAAAAGTAGCAAATTTCATATAATTTTTATATAATTTTGCATGCACTGAGAGGAAAGGACAACTGTAGAGGAATATATATATATATATATATATATATATATATATATATATATATATATATATATATATATATATATATATATATAGTCTTTCTTAGCAATTACCTGAATTCCGTAGTGGACAGTACTAGCGGTAGAATCTTCGAACTTTATAGTTATATCAAACTGCAGTAATATCAAAGTCCAGCGCATGGGATGATTAAATATTGTACCTAACATGCTGTAATTAAAACAAACCATAATCAAACTATTTTTGTTATATTTAACATTAAGTTTCACATCCAGAAGACAAATTGGGTGAAGCCATCGGTTGTTTCCTCAATATTGTGGAATGCTATAAGAGAGACCCTATGGAAAATCTTGAAAGAGAGGTGTGCCATCAATTTTTGGTAGCACTCCTAAAGAATGGTTGATAAAAAAATCTCTTTTTCTTTTTGGTGAAACAAATTGTAAGAACCCACTATCTTTTACGCATCACAATGTGTTTGCTTGAGAGAAACAAGATTAAAAGCAAGTGGGCCCTCCATAAGGGGGATGAAAGGGTTATCAACCTTCTTTGTAATGTCTTCTAGCAAATTCTAAGCAACCCCTACTTGTGGGATTCGGGGGGGCCCCATAGGTGCTAGGCCCATTCATATTAATTTGTACATTTGTTTTTTCTATCAATTAAAGCTTGGGAGAGTAGGCTATAGCCGAGCTTCCTATCAAAAAAGAATTTATTGATCTTTGAAATGTGAGAATTTATTTAGTCACTACTTCCATATGCTCTTCTATTCTAAATTTATATTCTATTCGAGCAAAATCATGAAGACATACTTATCCATTAATTTCGTTAAGCTCACTATAAAACCTCTGGAAGAAGACAAATCAATATACTATGAGCAGGACTCGTTAGTATGTCTGCTTAAGAATATTATCTCTTCTCTAAAAGCAATGTCTTTGCCCCACGTCTCGTTTTGAGCTTTACCCTTTATATATCCACACAAACGAAAAAATATTTGATACATATGTGCATCAGAATACACGCTGAAAAATGTATATGTATGCATGCATGTGAATATATATATATATATATATATATATATATATATATATATATATATATATATATATATATAGACACACACATAGACACACTTATGTCTCTGTGTGCATTTTGATATTATACATACACACACATGCCTATATATGTCGCTGTGCGTATTTCGATATCATGCATACACACATGCATATATATATATATATATATATATATATATATATATATATATAGAGAGAGAGAGAGAGAGAGAGAGAGATGTCTCTGTGTGTATTTCGATATTATGCATACACACACATGCCTCTCTCTCTCTTTCTCTCTCTCTAATATCGTTACCTATGTACGTGTGCTCAAGCACAATGAGTGTATTTATAAATGCTAGAGCAAAATCTATCTACGTACATATTAATGCATTATAATTTATATACAATGTATAAAAAGTATGCACTAGTGTGAGACTACATAGAAAATATTATAATATATTGCGAATGAGCAATAGAGAATAGTCAAATTTTCAAAACACTAGAGATAGGTTGTTGTTTTTATAGAAAAATATAATGCCCAAATCATTAGTGGTTATCCCAAAAGATTTGATACTAGAAAAAATGCTTACTGATTAATTAATGCATAGTCATTACCTAACCATTCTATATTGTTACTAATTGTAGAAGATCGTGAATGGTATCGATACTTTTACTTTAAATAACGTGGTTCAATTATGATTCAACCAATTACATTGTAGAAATATTCCCATTGGTTGATCGTAGAAAAGTTTTGGTAGTCTTAGCAATCATATTTTTCATGTTTATGCGTCTTTATATTTGGATACATTTTTTATAGTATTACACTTCTTTCTATGTGACATAGATACCTTGGGTAAAGATATTTCTGTTGATAGCATAGATTATAGTTTGGGCTGGAGCACCAGTAGCTATTTAATAAACGTTTTATATCTGTTTAGGCAAGATCATTGTACCAAAAAAAGACGAAAATTTTCCTTCTTTTGTTGGAATCATCATCGAAGATATCTGTAAGTTTTAAAAAAGAAAAGTTCATACAAAAGGTTGATTGCAACTACGGAACACTCTTGCAAAGAATGCGGCACGATGTCTTACACATTTTAGTGAAGATATCGAGCCAAATCACACACACATTTGCACATACGCACAAACACACTCATATATATGTGTATATATGTATATGCACATACAGAGACACTCATATATATGTATATACACATACAACGACACGCGTAGACACACTTATACATACACACATACATCCATACATACACACAAACACACACATACATACATGCATACATACATATATGCATGCATACATGCACACATACATATTTACATACGTATGCACATCCATGCATACATACATACATAAATTTATAAAAATATGATACATACATGCACGCATATATGCATGCATGCATACATACATACATACATACATACATAGATACATATGTACATACATATATACAAACATACATACATGCATGCATACATACATACATACATACATAGTTGTTAATATATTTTGGTAGTGATGTGTGTGGACACACTTAGGACTGCCCGGGTAGTTTTTCCCTTCTTAGGAGGCTCTTTCCCCGAGTTTATGCATATGCCTATAACCCAAACATATCACTTATATTTGCCATTTACTTGGTAATACATTGTCTATTGTGTTGTGCTCCAATATTCTTCTTCTTTCTTGTGCTATTCATTTATTTCTGGAGTTTTTGAACTCCAACAATTTGTATTACAACAAGTCACTGCTTTTTCTAGGGTGTTGTTGAAAATGCTCGAGGCAGTCTCAGAATCGCACGGTGAGCATACTTGGCATTGAAATTTTGATCTAATAATTTGCAGTATCACAAAATGCACGCAAAATCATCGTTTTGTGCCAAAAACATACACAAGTTTTGATTCACGAGTAAAGCACCTCGGAGTTTGCTATAGGTTTATCAGAGGTTGATAGGGTATTTTTGTTCAACTCTTTGAATGAAATAATCTTTTTCAATCATGATATTTAGTCCTTCGCTATGGCTAAAAGCAATGATGTATCATGTATGTTGGTTGTTGAGGATATGTTGTATGGTACTAATTACCAATTGTGGGCATATATGGTGCATCATGTATTAATAGCGAAAGGATTTTGGAATACTATATAGGTTGTTGAAATAATTCCTATTACACTTGCAAATACATTTATTGAAGGTGATGCAGATATCATTGAAGACGATGATCTTCAAATTCTTGTTCATATTGTAGTTCCTGTTTCACCTACTGCAAAGGAACTTCATTTGGATGGCAGAGATGGTCACACACATGCATTGATAGATTTGTCTTTCAAACATGCCTTAATCCCTCAAATTTGCTCCTCCAAAATAGTGGAAAATGCTTGGGATACACTTACCTCTTTATACCAAGAAAGAAATGAAGCTCATGTTGCTTATCTCAGAGTGAGCATATGAATGATGGATATCATATAGATAGGTTTTTGAAAAAGATCAAGGATTTGAAGGAGCGATTGATTTTTGCTTATGAAGTCTTGCTAGATACTTCACTTGTATATACTTTTTAGAAAGGTCTTCAAGATTCATATCAGATTTTTGCATCTACTCTTTGATTGTTAATAAAAGGCAATCAAAATGCCTTAAATTTGAAGACTTAGTCTCTATTCTGATGCATTAAGATAATTCCATGCACAACAATTCAATTATGTGTGTTGTAGATTAAGATTTATTAGCTAACCAAAAGGGTAAAGGTAAATGGAGCTCATCTACTAGTAAGCAATATCAGCTAGAATTAAGCTCTACTCGGAGAAGCGATCGACTGTATGGAGACTCTCTGGAATGCCATTAGAGTGCACATCCTCTGGAAGATCTAGCGGGAAAGATGTGTTCATGACTTTGGCGACTCCCCCAAAGAGTGGTCAATTGAGAAATCGTTGTTCCTCCTCGATAAAAGAATCACCAATTGTAAGAAATCCCCTCCCCCCCCTCGCTTCAGGCATCATAGAGTGCTCATTCTGATCAACAACAAGCTTAAACCCAAGTGGGCCCCACATGAGGGCAATGAGAGCGTGATTAAACTTCTTTGTAATTCCATCTAAAGACTGGAAGATCTACCCCTACTCTGTGGGACTTGGAGGGTCTCGTGGGCACTACTCCCCTTCACTTGTACTTTTCTCTATTTAATACAAGTTTGGGAGAGTAGGCTAAGGCCAAACTTCCTTTATTAAAAAAAAAAAATCTACTAATGTTGTACAATCAAAGAAGGAAGACAAAGATGAGAAGAAAATAGAAAAGTATAATTTTTTTTGCAAATAATGTAAGAGAAATAGTCATGTCATAAAGGGTTGTCTGAAATTGGTTGCAAAAGAGGCAGAGAAGAAAGAGGTTGGAATGGTTGTTGGAGAGGGGACCTACACCTAAAATAGAATATAGTAATCTTATGCAAACTCAAAAATGGGAGTTTACTACTATTTGAAGCTATGACTTATCTTTTCATGAGCAGTGTATGTCTCTAGAAGACTCAAATGTTTGGTACTTTGATAGTGGGGAGACCAAACATATTACATCACACTAAAATTTCTTCACCTCACTTGAGCTTGCCCCTATAGCGAATATTGTTACATGTGCAAAAAACTCCTCTTATCGTGTTACAATGGGAGTTGATAAGATCATTTTTAATACCATTGATGGTGGTTCTTTCACATTGTCAGATGCTTTGTGTCTACCAGGGATCAAGAAAAATCTATTGTCAGTTTCACCATTAGCCTAGATATGCTTGGTTGTCTGATTTGTTGATGACACATGTATAGTTCATGATCTCTCAAATGGTGATATTATTATTGCTTATGGCATTTTCTATCATGGGATGTATAAGATCATTGAGTGTATGAAATGAATGAATGATTTTGCATGCCTATAAGTTCAACATTCACAGACTATCTTAAATGGAAAGCATTGGCATGCATGCTTTGGTCATTTGAAAACTATTAATTTTCTATACTTGGATAAATATGAAATGGTGTCCTCTCTTCCAACACTTGAGGCACCTTGTAAATATGTGTGTGAAGGTTGTATTTTTGGCAAAGTGTATCATTCCTCCATCCCAAAAGATGGTTCAGTTCGAGCTGCTCCTAAATTGCAACTTGTTAATAGTGATGTATATGGTCATACACAGACAACTTTTTTTGGGAACAACCTTTACTTCACGACTTTTATTGATGATTTCTCTATGGATGTGTGGGTGTATCCATTAAAAGCAAAGTCCAAAGTGTTTATGTGCTTCAAGCACTTTAAGGTTATGGCACTTTAAGAGAGAGAGAGAGAGAAAGAGAGAGAGAGATAAAGAGAGAGGGAGAGAGTGAGAGATAAAGAATGATGAAAGAAAGGAAGATAGAGATAGGAAAACAGAGCATACATACACACACACACACATCTACACATTTACACATGCATACATACACACATACATGTACACACATGCATGCTTACATACACACACATACACACATGCATGCTTACATACACACACATATACAAACATGCATGCATACACACACATACAAATATACACACATGCATACATACACACACACATGCATACACACATACATACACACACATATATACACATATGCATACATACACATACACATACACATACACACACACATATACACACATACATACACACACATACATACACACATATACACTCATGCATGCATACATACACACACATATACACACATGCATGCATACACACATATACACACATGCATACATACACACACACATGCATACACACATACATACACACACACATATACACATATGCATACACACATACATACACACATATACACACATGCATGCATACATACACACACATACACATATACACACATGCATGCATACATACACACACATACACATATACACACATGCATGCATACATACACACACATACACATATACACACATGCATACATACACATAGGAAAATAGAGCATACATACACACACACACATACACACACATCTACACATTTACACATGCATACATACACACATACATGTACACACATGCATGCTTACATACACACACATATACACACATGCATGCTTACATACACACACATATACACACATGCATGCATACACACACATACATACACACATGCATGCATACATACACACACATACACATATACACACATGCATGCATACATACACACACATACACATATACACACATGCATACATACACACACACACATGTACACACATGCATACATACACACACACATGCATACACACATACATACACACACATATATACACATATGCATACATACACATACACACACACACATATACACACATACAACACAAACATAAGCTAATTTGTTAATTAAATATATATAATTAAATATATAAATTTTTTATTTTGAAGTTTTTTTTACATCAAATATATAAAAATAGGATTAGGGTTTTTACGCTATTTACACATAGATACACATACACATATAATACATATATACATGTATATACACTTGCGTATAGAAATATACATATTTTAGGTCTAGATATTTAAGATAAGGGTTTTAGGGTTTAGGCATACATATAACTCAATTACATTTATATTAAGAAAAAATATAGAAAAAAATAAGAAAAAAATCTGAATATATAAATAAACATATATATAAAATAGGATTAGGGTTTTAGTGTTAGGGGTTTAGATTTTTATAGGTGTTTTTGTATTTAGGTTTTAGTATTTTGGATTTAAGTATAAGTCTTTCTGATTAGGGTTTTAGGGTTTTAACACCTACATAACATATATACACACATACACATACACATACACATATAAAACATTATACATGTAGATACACATGCATATAGAAATATACATATTTTAGGTATAGATCTTTAAGATTAGGGTTTTAGGATTTAAGCATACATATAACTCAATTAAATTTATATAAAGAGAAAATATAGAAAAAAATTAAGGAAAAAATCTGAATATAAATAAATATATATATAAAATAGGATAATTATATAGATAAATAAATATGATAAGACCTAGTGTTTTAAAGAAATAAATTAAATATATATGATAAAATATATAAAAATAGATTTAATTTTAATCATTTTAATGAGAGTGAATATATATACACATACACATACACACATATACTTATACACCTATCTATATACACATATATATACACATACACATGTATATACACGTGCATACACATATACATGTTTTAGGTGTAGGTCATTTTGGTTAGGGCTTTATGGTTTGAATACCTACATAACGTATATACACACATACACATACACATATAATACATATATACATGTATATACACATGCGTACAGAAATATATTTTAGATCTAGATCTTTAAGATTAGGGTTTTAGGGTTTAGGCATACATACAAGTCAATTAAATTTATATAAAGAGAAAATATAGAAAAAAATTAAAGAAAAAATCTGAATATATAAATAAATATATATATAAAATAGGATAATTATATAGATAAATAAATACAAAAAGAATAGTGTTTTAAATAATTTAATTAAATATATATAATTAAATATATATAATTGAATATATATAATTAAATATATATAATTGAATATATATAATTAAATATATAAAAATAGGATTAATTAAGGAAAAATCTGAATATATAAATAAAAATATATATAAAATAGGGTTTTAGGTTTTTAGGATTAGGATTAGGGTTTTAGGGTTTAAGGAAAAAATCTGAATAAATAAATATATATATATATATATATATATATATATATATATATATATATATATATATATATATATATATATATATATATATATATATATATATATATATATATATATATATATATATATATATATATATAGAATAAGATCATTATATAGATAAATAAATATAAAAAGAACTAATGTTTTAAATAATTTAATTAAATATATATAATTAAATATATAAAAATAGGATTAATTAAGGAAAAAATCTGAATATATAAATAAATATATATATATATAAAATAGGGTTTTAGGTGTTTAGGATTAAGATTAGGGTTTTAGGGTTTAAGGAAAAATATGAATAAATAAATAAATATATATATAAAATAGGAGAATTATATAGATAAATAAATATAAAAAGAACTAGTTTAAATAATTTAATTAAATATATAATTAAATATATAAAAATAGGATTAATTAAGAAAAAATCTGAATATATAGATAAAATAGGATAATTATATAGATTAGGGTTTTAGGTTTTTTTAGGTGTTTGACCAGAAAGTCTTCAACCTCTTCCATCTTTTCCAACGAGCAGATGGCTAGATACAGCAGTTTCACAAGCAAAGGCAGCAGGTGAAGATATCTCTAAAGAAGAAGAAGAACTCATAAAGGGATGTGATTGGGAGTATACTAAATACGGTGCACTATGGTCTCACGAATCGCACTTTCGGATCACACGAATCGATAAAAATGGCCGCTGCATCACACTATTGGATCGCTCGTGGTAGCACTCCTCCCTGCCTCACTCCTGGCGGCCTCACTCCTACCGGCCTCACTCCCGCCGGCGTCACTCTCGTCGGTGTCACTCCCACCGGTGTCACTCCTACGGGTGGTGCTACTCTAGCAGGAGGTACGTCTCCTAGCTTTGTGACTCCACCACGACCATCTTTTCAACCATCTCCTATTGGGTCTAGTAGTAGACATGTGCATTCGAGGCCTCAGCGCGATACAAGTTCTGGCCCGTCTCGTAGGTCGAGGTCACGCTCTAGAGCAGGAGGTTCTAGGAGTGGATCTACAAGTAGGTCTCGAGAAGGCGGCTATTCTGGAGGCACTGCGACATACGTTGTGTCGCCCGCTTCTACTCCTAGGACGAGTACCTCAGATGTAGGTACGCCATGTAGTACGCCACGTGGAACACCACATACACCTTGGGGTGCTCATGACCATGATGACTCCAAGGTGTATAGTATCTGAGATGGAGCTCCGGTGATGGATGCGTCTGGCAAAGCAATGCGTGTACGTATACAACAACTTTGCTCCATACAATTTGGACACTCCATCATGCTAAAATGGAGTGAAGAGGATAAAGATCGGAAGAATTATATCACACAAATGCTTTATCAGGAGTTTCGACCAGCCGATGGACAGTCTCTTGTCAGTTTAGAGTGGATTTTGCACACCGCACGTGAGGTTATGTCCCATCGACAATCCGAGGCTCGTGATGCTTTCAGAGCAAGCTTACCAAAGCCTGTATGGTTAGATGCTGAGGAGTGGGATCTGATTCCCGACGAGCAGCAGCAGACTCTTGATCGATATCGCCAGCAACGAGATGCCGCAGCCACACGTTTAGATACGGTTGGACCATCACATTTGGGCAACGGCGGATATGACATGATGTTTCATGAATTTGTAAGTACCATTTCATTTATTGAATTTATGTGTGTTAAGTTTCTCATGTATGTTTGTGTAATGTTTTGTATATTTGTTGCAGGAGCTGGCAATGGGTCATCCTCCAACACGAACGGAGGAGGCTTACGGATATCATCACGGATTGATTGCACTATTGGAGGACTTGGAGGGACGCGGTGCGGTCGTTTCATGGGAGCATTTGCGATGAGGTGATTAATTTATAAACTTGGTTTTTACTTGTTGTTAGTAATTTCATGTGAGTTTATCTCATTCCATTAATGTTCTTTGTTGCAGGATTGTTGATATGGAACGTTCTTTGCATGTATATGGCAGTGGCACACCAAAATTTTGTATTTGATTTTTATATGGCAATGCATTGCTTTGCCACATTTTGTAAAAGTGTCATATATGACAATGGTTTGCCACACTCTTGTACATGCTTCATTTATGAAATATATAACTTTTTTTGTACATGGTTGATGGTTCATTCTGATTATCTCTTTTGTGTCCAATAATATTCTGCTTTATGAAATCATATTTTGGTTGACATTAGAGTACACATCACGTGTACTCGGTTTTTTTTGGGCAGAGTGTATTGTCTTTTGTTAAGCAACATCATGGTAATGTTGTTGTAGCAAAAGACAACACACTCTGCCCAAATTTTTTTTTTGCAGATATGGTCGTCAGTATACACGACAGTACTCCCAGTAATGTCATCAAAATAAGCGTCGGTACACCCAGCGAGCGACGGTATATGCAACAGTGAACCCAATAGAGGCGTCGGTATGGACGTCGGTATGGGCATTGGTAATACCGACATTTATACAGACGCTCATACCGATGCATATACTGACCCCATACCGACGCCCATACCGGCGCTTTAGTACCGACGTGTATACCGACAGCTATACCAATGTCACAAAAAAAATAGGCGCGCTCATTTCCTTCGGTAAAAACCTCGGTATACGGTCGATCTGATGTAGTGTAAGGATGTAAATTGGTCACCCTCTATTTTGATTGGGGGGAGATACATGCCTTCTAAATTAATGCATTTCTAGCTGAGCATGGAATAAAACATCAGTGGATAATGTCATTACACCTCAAAAAATAGATTTTTTGAAGGAAAGAATATTTCTCTCATGGAGATGGTGAGGTGTATGGTCAAAAGTCGGGCTTTACAACATAGCTTTTAGCTTAGGTTTTTATGTATGCAACATATGTAATTGACAGGTGTCCCAACAAAGCACTACAATCTATCACTCCATTTGAGGCTTGGTATTGTAACAAGCCATCTATTGATCATTTTTGTGTGTTTGGTTCTCTAGCATATGCATTATGCATGAACAACATATGCAAGAAGATAGATGATAAAGTAGTAAAATGTTTTTTTTTTGGGTATAGTTTGGAGAGCAAAGAGTATTCTCAGTATCATCCATAGATTAAAGGGATTTTGTTGATCTCTGATGTTGATTTTGTGGAAGGTGCAATTAAATCAATACTTTCATGTACTTAGGAGACATTAGTTAGCTCCAAAGATATGTATGACACTTTAGTGCATCTTTTTAGGGGTGCGCAATCAAGTGTTGGACCAAATAGATCTTTTGCAACATTATTTGGCCATTCAATTTAAGCAAGTTGATGGGGGAATAGCTTTGTACAAACAAAGTATATAATATTGTAACATTTTGGCTATGGGGTGCATCTTTTTAGGGGTGCGCAATCAAGTGCTGGACCAAATAGATCTTTTGCAACATTATTTGGCCATTCAATTTAAGCAAGTTGATGGGGGAATAGCTTTGTACAAACAAAGTATATATTATTGTAACATTTAGTATTCATGATGTTGGAGATGCACTTGATCTTGCTTTCTATCACCATGTTGTTGGATGCTTCATTTACTGTGCATAACTCCGCCTCATACTTAGTTTGTTGTCTCTCATATGAGCAGGTTCATGCATTACGCGAGTGTCAAGCATTGGCACATAGTAAAGCACAGGCTTCGATACTTGAGTGATACCTAACTATTTGGATTGATTCGTCTCAAGGGAGGATCATTACTACCACAGTTAGATTATTTTTCTAACACAAATTGGGCTAATTGCTATGACACTCGTATGTCGACTAGTGGTTTTTACTTCATATTGAATAATGCCCTTGCTTCCTTGATTGGAGTCAGTACTACAATGAACTCATCTAGCATAACACCAAAATGGAGAGCAACCTTATGTTGAGTGCCTCACAGCTGAACTTTATGATCCATTGAGGAACCATGATGTTGGCACAAGTTTTTGGCAACCTTCTCATCAATGACCTCACTTGTGTGACTAGCTCTTAGAATGAGTCACTAGATTTCCATCTTAAACTCTCTAGTTAGTTCGAAGCCATCTCTATTGTGTTCCTTAGTGTGGATTCCTCTATGAAGACCATCTTGAGTCCATTCCATGTGAGGATGTGGGGTTCTTTAAATAGTGAATATGACTTGTCCGCCAACCCATCTCGAGTGGGAAGGATCAACGCCAAAAATACAACATCGGACTCCTCTCTATCTTGCAATCCCCACTCTTACAAATGCTAAGAAATGTCTCAAGTATTCATTGGTATCTTTATTTTTTGGCCCACTATGGATGCAAAAATTTAATAATTACCCTTGATAAGAGATAATTCATGTCTTCAATGGTTGTCTGCCACAGGAGTTGTTTATTCTTCCTTGGTGCATTGAAGCTTTTCAATGCTTCTATGTTTTTGTAGAGAAGGGCTTTATTAAACCTAGTAACTCACCTTGGGAATCACCAATGCTTCTAGTAAAAAAGAAAGATGGTTCTATGATATTTGTAGACTATAGGGCATTTAATAGGGTAATGACAAAAAATAGTTTTCCAATGCCTACATTGAAAGACTTATTTGATCACTTACATGAAGCAAGTACTTTACCAAGCTTCATCTTAGTTCATAGTATCATCAGATAAGAATTAGGACAAAGGATATCCATAAAAGTGCTTTTAGGACTAGATATAGGCACTATGAGTTCTTGATGATGCCTTTTGGCCTCATCAATGCTCATGCCACTTTCATGAAGCTCATGAATAGTGTTCTACAACCATATCTAGGGTAGTTTGTAGTAGCTTTTTTGAATGATATTCCGATCTATAGTGGATGAGAAAAGAAGCACTTGGAACAATTGAGGAAAGAATTTCAAGTGTTACAAAAAATATCCCTCTGTGCTAAAGAATCAAAGTGTGATTTAAAAAAAAACAAAGGTTAGCTACCTTGGGCAAATAGTCTTTGGGAGATGGAATCTAGATGGATCCTGCTAAAGCATGGTCTATTACAAAATGTCCACATCCTAGGAACCTAGAAGAGGTTCAGAACTTCCTAGGTTTATTAGGTTTCTATCGAAGATTCGTTAAGAATTCTACCAAATTTGTTATCTCGATGATAGAACTACTTAAAAAGCCTTTCAATGGGGACACTAACAGAAGCAAAGTATGTAAAATTTGAAGATGGCGATTGTAAGAACTCCACTTTTGCATATACAAAATCCCACTAAGCCCTTTTGGCTGAGACTAATGTGAGTGATTTTTCTATAGGAGAGGTTTTAGTTGAACATGGTCAACCAGTGGATTTTTGAGAGTAAAAATCTAGAACCTCGTCAGAAGAATTACTTCATCTATGAGAAGGAGTTGTATGCTTTTTCCATGCTTTGAGGAATTGGAGTCACTATTTATATGGTGCCAAAGCTATGATAGTTTTTTTATCAAGAGAGCATTAAGTGGATCTCTAATCAAATAAACCTTTAAGGCTGTAAGGCCCATTGGGCAAAGACCCTTCAAGAATTTTACTTTGAGCTTAGGTATAGGCAGGGAAAGTTAATGGTGGTGGCTGATTACCTTAACTGCATGCCTATGCTCAATGAACTGAGTTTTACTTAGATTACTAGTGAGCTACTTGAGTCCATTAGAGGGAAATGTGGCCTTGATCTTGCATATTTCAAGATTTGGGAAGCCTTAGAGAAAGGGTATCTTAATACATGGGTTTCCAATGAGGATGTTGTATTGAGAGGTACTCAAGAAGGATTCAAGTGGAAGAATTATAGTATCAATAATGTATATCTATTCTATAAAGGTAAGGTGTGCCTCCCTAGAGATTTTGAGATGAGACAATACATATTTTATGAGTTTCATGACACAACTAGTGCAGGGCACCCAAGAGTTAACAAGGCATACGATCTTATTAAGAGGCAATTTTAATGCTCTAGAGTTGCCTATAGTAGAGTTTTCATATAATAGTGCCAAGCACCCTTCCAGTGCACATAGTCCACTTATGCTTATGTATCGGCATCAAGAGAAAGCTCCTTATGCAATAGGATTGCAACTTGAAAAGGTCCATGCTACAAAGGACTTCTTGGAAGAGAGGAATGATATGATTATGCTTTCTTAGGTCAATATTAGGAGAGGACATAATAGAGATAGAGCTTATACTCACCCTCAAAGAAGAAAAATCAACTTTGAGGTATGAGAGCAAGTCCATCTTAGAGTTCCCTCTAGGTCTAAAACCATGAAGACGGGTAGTAGAGCCTATTTGTCTTCCGTCTATTCCACATGAGCATGAAATTTTACTATGCACTAGGACAAATGGAAAAGGAGTCACCTATATAAAGAGTGCCTTATAAAGTGGAAAGATAGTTCAGAAGATAGTGCTACATGGGAGTGGGTTAGCACCCTTCACAGACAGTTTCCCAATTTTATGTTGCCATTCCTTGACCTTTCTATTGGACATCTTGTAATTTTTATTTTACTCTTATCTCTCTTTTGCGTGATAAATCTTATTTTCGATTGATTCATGATTTTTTCCTTTGATTTTGATCAAATTTTTTATACACATCCATCAGCGAATCATTTAATTCCACCCACATTTGCTACTTTCTTCATCATAAGTCTACTTTTAACACTTGCAACTAATTATAGGCCTTCCATTATAGGGTAAAGATGTTTAAGAACCAACATAATTTCTTGAATTTAGAGGAGCTTTAAGATTTATGTATGATTACAAATCATCATTCTGATAGGTCCTTGTAGCTTCAACTCCATCATGAACTTGCACATCCTTCAAAGCTAAATACCATATTAAGAATTCAAAATAGTTTAAACCCCTTGATATCTTAAGGTTCTTGATATTGGTATTGTAGAGTTTAGTGCCATTATTCTCACATACATTCACTATGAATATATATGTGTTCAACTTGGGATCAAAGCTTATTCTCAATTCAATACGTATGACCATAGCATGAGAATCTAAACACTTAAAGATGAGATACATAGATCTTCCTTCAATAAAATGGTTTACACGTTAATCCTGAATGCATACCTAATTTTGGATCCCTATTCTTGATGTAAATGTTTATGATAGCAAAATCAATTCAAAAAACCTAGGCATATTCATCTGCTTCATCATTGCCCTAGTACATTCTCTTATATACCTTTTTGTATTCTACACTATCTGACTTTATTGGGGAGTAGACATACATGTAAACTATCATTTTAATACATATTTCCGTAAGAGCTCAAATAATCCATTAGAGATTACTTGATATTCTCCCATATGTTAGACCTAAGAGATTTCATACATCTTCGAACTTCCCTTCCATCTAAGGCTATGAACGTTTTGAAGAATTAAAACACATCTTACTTATGTTTCATGCAATACAAACGTGTCATCTTTGTACAATCATCTATAAATTATTGAGGTATCTACTACCTCCAATTAAGCTCTTCTTCTTGGCCTCACACGTATATGTGCATGAAATCTAGTGTCTTTTGAATCACTCAGGTATTGTTGAGAATATTTTTGTGTGTGCGTACATGAAATAAATCACATGAATGCTTCAAGCTTTTCAAAATACAGCTTCATAATTTCTTTGTAATCTTTCTTTTTAGCACATCCTTGTTCCGTTGGGCATTAAATGATCCATCCTCTCGTACCACAAGTTTTGTTGAAGTGGACCTTAGCCTTCTTTTCCCACCAGCATCAACATAGACATTGGTGAAGGACTCCCTCTCCAACAAGAGTTAGTTAAAAAAAAACTTACCCAATGCCTACTTTCACTCTGGAGTGCAAGGCCACAAGATCAAAGAATGCCCTATGAGGTGGAAATAATTTTGGCTAGAAGAGAATAAGGGAAATGCTCCGGAAAATTTTCAAGCTAAAGATTATTTTTTTTTGAACCCTTAAGATAATTCCCTAGATTTAGAGCCCAAAAAAGCCAAAGGAATTCTATTTGAGGATCATACTTCAGAGGCCTTCACGGAATTTAGGCAGAGCCTAGGAGAAGTCCTAAAGGAGGAGGTGGGCGGAATCCCACTCACGTGCTCACTGCAACTAACAATATTTTGTGTGATGTAGAGAAGGAGATTAATATTTTATACTACCTAGGTGAATGGAGATAATAGTTGAATGAAGTGGAAACCCCATAGACTCCTTCCACAAGCAAGCAAGGTAATCAAGAAGAAATCACATCCAGCAAAGAGAATGAAATCACATCTATTCAAAGGTAATGGACTCACCTCCAACAAAGAAGATACACCTGACACGGAAAGTTCTATCATTGGCTCCATGTTTCTAGGAAATGACGTGGTCTCCTTGGCCACGGTGGTGTCTCGGAAAGGAAAACTCCCTACTCGTTTCCCATGGAAGATCCCCCTCAAAGGTCATCTCATGTGCCAAGATCCCTCATCCTCTTGAAGAAGAGAGGAAGATGAAAACTAGAAAAAGAAAGCTAAATTTCTGCCTTATAGAGACGCCTACGTTTCTTAATAATTGTTGTTTTGTACAACATTTGAGGTTTATCTAACCCCTCAAGAGCTATTACTTTTGGTCAATGGATTCAAGATAGAAATGTCAACCAGAACTTTTACCTATCTCCAAGAGATCAAAGTTCATGGATTTGAAGTGAAAAAGAAGTTAAAAAGCATCTTCGGGTCTCATGTGCGAATCACCACAAAACATTGACGTTGGAGGGATGGTGCAACTATTGGCTTCAAAATGATACCATAATCATTTTTTATGGATACCATAACAATTGGAACCATCCATGGATTGTCACATCTTTAAGAGGCCCATGTTTGGTCACCATTGCTTTGTTCTATGCTCCTAGTAGAGACATAGAAAGACTAGATACTTGGCTCTCTTTAGACTCTCTACATTGGAGGTCATCCTCTATGGGGACTTTAATATGGTGGAAGTCTTGCTTGATAGCTTGGAACAAAGGGGCAAGCTATTGAAGAAACTGAGAAAGATGCATAGGACCAGGTTAAGCTACACCAAGATTTGGTAGAAGTCAAAGACTACATAGTTTATCTTGGTCAAACCTCCAATCAGGCATAGATTCATGGAAAGCTAGACTTGATCGATCTTATATCTTGTAGAACATCATTGATAAGCAAGGTCCCCCATCCCTTTCTCAATTTGTGGACTTAGTTTTATTTGATCACTATTCAATGATTCTCACCTTCAAACTACATCTTAGACACATGAAGCCCCCATAATTTCATGTTAATCCTGCAATCCTCTCCCTTCATTTTGTTCAATAGGTGATATCCATGCCTTGTAGCAAGGCCTTTACATGTTATACCTCTCAAGCTATGTGCTTGCAGATAGTGGTTAAGCACTCCCAAGTTCTCCTTATCAAGGTCAAAAAAGAAATTCTTAACATTTTCCAAGTGAGAAGGGCAAATATTTATTGTCAACTCCAGCATCTAGAGATGGAAGTCAATAATGGTAATTCTCACCTCCAACTGGGACTCTGAAAAATTAGAAGCAAACTAAGATACATAGAGAAATTCAAAGAAGAAACATGTAGATTTACGAAAGAGATCATGTGTAAGCCCCTAAAGAAGAAGAAACTCAAGGATGAGGTTCCTTACATGGTAGGTAACAACGGGATGGAATACACTTCTTAGAAAGAGAATATTGTGCTAATAACGAGTGAGTTCACTCAACTTTCAGGGGTTTCCACACTGCTCACATATCAGAGGAGTGATTGCATTTTTGTCATATAGAGAATCGCATCAAAATGATTTCCTCAAAACATTGTGCATCTTCTCAACTCCCCTATCATTGACACAAAGATTCTTAAAGTTATTGGCATTATACCTAATGGTAAAAGCCTTGTTTAGGATGGTCCCATTGAGTTCTTCAAGACTTTCAAGAGTGACATTGTGGAAGTGCTACTTTTGGTGTGGCAAGAGGCATTGCACTTTGGCATTCTTCCTAAATTTCTCAATGAAGGGGTAATTAAGATACTTCAGAAAAAAGATAGAAAAAATAGGATTGAAAGCTAGCGACCAATCACTATGCTACAAACATGCCATATGATCTTAGCTAAGGTTATTGGGAATTGCTTTGCCTTCCATCTGCACTCATGGATACATGAGGACCAAAAGGGTTTCATAAACACCAAATCCATCTTGGAGGCTTTTAGTGATATGCGAGAAGGCCTAAAATTTTCTAAGGAATCTTCCAAAGATATCCTTTTCATCAAGATCAATTTTGACAAAGCATATGATTGCTTGGAGTGGGATTTCATTTTGCAATCCCTAAAAGACATTGATTGTGGACCTAAATGCATCAAAATGGTATCTATGCTTATGGGGAATGCCAAAGATAGAATTAATATCAACGAGAAAATCTCTCGAGAAATCATCAAAGCTTTCTATTAGATAGGGTTGTCCTCTCGTCCATGCGTTGATATTCAGAACCAAATGCTAATGAGAATGTTCAATGATGACACAAATTCTTTTGTGCATAATGAACATAATAGTATCAACATCTTCTTGCAATGTCTAAATGTATTATGCAATGCTTCTGGATCTAAAATAAATAACTCCAAGACTATGCAGAACCAGATGCTAATGAGAATCTTCATGATGACACAAATTGTTTTGTACATAATGACCATAATGGTATCAACATCTTCTTGCAATGTCTAAATGTATTATGCAGTGCTTGTGGATCTAAAATAAATAACTCCAAGACTATGTTCAAAGCTATTTGTGGGCCCTCATCACAGTTCTTGACTAACAAATACACAATGTACATACTTTTTGGATGCTTGGTATCATGTTGGGGTTTTAAGTTTTGATGGGCATACATTGGAATTAGGTTTTAGCCAAAGCATATTCTAAATTTCCCTACTTGAAGAGCATGCAACTCAACCTAGTGGGGCATGCTATGGTGGTCAACATCTTCCTCATTTTGTCTATCATCTATTTCCTTACATGATAGAGACTAAAACACAGAATTATCAACGCTTGAAAGTACTTGTATAATTCTTCTATGGACTAGTGATCCCAATAAGAGGGGTGTGCCCGATTGCACTGACCAGAAAGATTCTAGTGGATAAGGCATTCTAGATATGGGAGTTATGGTAGATAAAGTGGCTAATGAAAGCATGGTGCGATTCGAAAGCTTCATGGGAAAAACTTAATCTTAGAGACAAATCCTCTCTTATGCTTAAGGGAATCTGTGGGTGGAGGGATCATGATCTTCTCACCATATTGTTTTGTCAACATTCGATGAGTGCGAAAGGATCTGACCTTGTTTGTTCAATATGGAAGAGTTGGGACAAGATTAAATCATATACCAAGGTTAATGAAGTTTGGAAATGGGTGGCCAAGATAAGGCAAAATGATTCTATTAGGTTTTCTATAAAGGGAATCAAAGAAGTTGAATCACAGAACATGTAAAGAGCAAAGAGGCTATAAAACAAAGGCTTAAACAAGTAGAAAAATGTACGGAATCTTGAGAGAGGTCATTGGATAATGTTTGAGGGCATAGTCCTTGCTAGGAGAGTTGACTATGATGATTGGTGGCTTCTTAGAAGCAGAATAAGCTCTTGGGATAACTCAAAGACTTTTCTCCTTTTTGGGAATGACCCACCCCATATTGAAGGTTTAAGATGGCCAAATGATAACAAATTGGATAAAATTATGATGATCCATAAACATCTAGACTGCATATCTCCTTGAAAATGATTTGGTGTCGAATTGATCTAGCATTAGATGGCATCTTATGCGGGGACCCATGTCATCCTCTGATTCAGAACAAAAAATCCCTTGTGATGTGGAAACTCCTCCATCGTGGAATGTGGACCAATGCCAAAGCTAATAAAATATGCGGGGCCCCTCAATGATGTAAGCGTTGCCTTCGAGGTAGAGAAGAACTTGGCCATCTCTTCATCCCATGCCCTAGAAGCTACCCAATCTAGCAATCTCTCACTAATATTTTAAGAATACAAAGAAAAATCAAATGAAAACAAGCATTACTTGGAGAAATAATTGGTTGCTCTTCTATGCTTTGCAACACCATCAGAGGAGAAGCACTCTGGAAGATATGGAAAGAAAGATGTGCCATCAACTCTGATGCCCATCTGAAAGAGTGGTCGATTGAGAAATCCCTCAAGTTATTAGGTAGACGAATATGTAATTGTTTAAAATATCCACCTTTCAGACACCATAGGATGTTTTTATTGGAAATGAAGAAGATTAAAAGCACATGTTTTGCTCATGCGGGTGACAAAAAAATCATTAAAATTCTCATAAACTCTCTTTGAAACTTTGTCACTAGTCGAATCTTAGGTTCCCTATCGGTTTGTACCATCTTAACTATGGCACCTTCAAGCTGTCTTACCCATGCTTTGTGGGAGATAGGGGATCCTAAGGGCACTAAGCCCATTCACTTTATTATTGTTCTTTTATTAATTCAAGCATCGGAGAGTAGGCTGTGGCTGAACTTCCTTTCAAAAAAAGGTCAATCCCTAGATTTCATTGGTTTCCAAATGACAAATGTATAGTATGTTTAGCGTTTTTCTATTTGTTTAATTTTATCTTGTTGTAACCACCTTAGAAACATCTTCTAGGTTCTCTAGAAAGTATCCAATTTTGTTGATACACATTCCATTTGGACCACAAATGCTTTGTTTTTTGTGATGTTGCGCACGTGTAGTACATCCTTCAAGGACGTTTTGCATTGGGATCAATCAAAGATGAAAATTCTTATGTGCATGATGGTATGGGGAGTTTCCCGCATACTTTTGTTTTCGTTATGGGAGTAAGGTGATCCATGGTTACCTTCTCGCCTGTATGAAAAAGTGTGCCCATAATAGGAATCACATTGAAGAAAGTCCATATCTACCACATATATAGCATCAAAGTAAGCGTCCTTCATTTTTGGAATGGTTATTTCATCTGTATTCCTCTATATCTCCGTCTTCCTTCATGTGTCTTTATTTTGATTGTGATGAGAGATAGCTGCCTTTGACCTAGCTTGACTCTTTTGGCTGATCTCTTCCTTGTGTTCCTCTAGCCTTTCCTTGTGTTCCTTTGCCCCTTCATTTACAAGCATAAAACTGTTTTGAGTCTCACTGTTATTTGATTTACTATTTCCAATTGTTATATCCTTTTTCAAAATAATGGTTACTATTTTCTAAAACTTAGGAAGCGTTTGAAGCAAATGTGTATCGATATAGAAGTTAAACATTTCTTATATTCTAGAATCACGTTTCCTAAACGATAGAAGTCACACCCACAAGAGGTAGGAAGTTTGATGAGACAAATGGGGAGTACAATAGATAGCCTTTGGTGATTGAGCCTCATGAAATTCCTTTGGACAATAGTGCTCCATTTGTTCCCAATAAGAATTCATTGTCTCCTCCGAAGCGTAGGGCTTGATTTCCAACAATGTCTATATGCTTATTTTCATTGAAAATTTTTTATACGCTTGACACTATAGTATTTCTTTGACATTTTCTAATCCTTGAACTCGACTCAAAATATTTTCTTTATTCATCTCATATACACATTGTGGCTAGATCAACAATGGGACATGACCTTACACCATATTAAAAAAAGAAACATTTATAGAACTCCGAAGATATAATTAATATAAGCACAACCAAATTTAGCGCCCAACTTCTATTTGGAAACAACATTATTATGTGTGGTTAAACAAAGCAAAGAAATTCCGTATGTATGCATGTATGTTTGTTTGTATGTATGGATGGATGTATACATGTGTGCCTATAAGTACACACACGCATATATATATATATATATATATATATATATATATATATATATATATATATATATATATATATATGTGTGTGTGTATGTATGTGGTCGATAAACAGTCGTGTTGTTAGTGTCGCGGGGTGAGGGAGTCGTCAGCATGGCAGATAGGGTGTAGCACAGTCGCAGAGAGTGGTGTTGGGTGTCGTGGGGACGCGTGTTGTTAGTGTACCGCCAAATAGGTCACATCGCGGAGAGCCATGTGTAGGTGAAGAAGACGTTCCAGGGGTGAGGCTCGTCTCATGTCGCCAGGAATACGTTTTTCGGGGGTGCAGTGGTATCTCTTTGTCTCGTCGCGCGGCAAATGGCTTTCATGTAGGGCAAAGCATCGTGTCGCCTAGATGAGGAAACAAGATGAAGTATCGTGGGAGTGCTGGTGTCACTCGGGCGGGTTTGACGGATCAGGATTCAGGAGGTTTAAAACATCACGTGGCGGTGCGTTAACCGGTTGCCATGCGTTTGTCTATCCTCTAAAGTGTATGAGTATGAGCGCATGGACGTTTGGCTGAGTGCTTTGCTCATGCAATGGTTGAATGGTTCTCGATCTCTTTGTGTTTTAGTTCTTCTCGTGGGATTTTCGAGTTTCGTTGGTTCTCATGGTTAGATTGGCCCCCTCTTTGGTGAGAGCTAAAGGGGGAACTATGGTGGCACAAGTAGGTATAAGAGAATCTTGGGCGCTCTTTGGGGTGTTCCCCCCAACAGTCTCCCGTTCTAGGGAGGACATCTTACCTAAACAAGGAGTTGAAGAAGGTTTGCTTTTTAGGTCAACTACTTGGACCTAAAACCCGTTTGGAATCCTTTTGTCTCTAGTTTAGAAAAGAATGGTTCCTGTGGGGCCTAGTCATTTGCAAGTATCAGTTTCTTCTAGCGAGTCATATTCTCATACTTCTTGAAAATGAGGAAGTGGCATTCCAAGATCTACAAGTCGGTCTCTCGCTTATTGTGTGCACAATGCTATGCCTTTTTTAATGGTTCCCAAGCTTTGTTCCTTAAATTTGAAACTGTTGTGTTATCCACAGTCGCGACAAATCTCCAACCTTCTTTACTTTCTAGTTAGTTTTATCAAGGAAATTGTTGAGCCCATTTTGTGGTTGATGGCCTCTATAGCTGATGTTGGTGGTTTAATCTATGAAGGCACAATGCACGATCTTCACATTCCCCACTCTCAGCAAGGGATCAACTTGGCTTGGAGCCACATTATCATTGTCCAATCCTCTCTGTTAAGTGTTGGATTGTAAAGGTCAAGGAAACTCAAAATATTTTGATTAAGACCTAGAAGGTTCTCCAATACATCCGTCAGACTAGAAGAGAAAAGATCTATCAAAGGGTCCAATAGTTGGATCGGGTTTTCAATGCTCCACATTTCCGCCACCAAAATGGGCTCCGAAAGATCAGACGTATCTTGAGATATGAAGAAAAATCCAAAGAAAGAACTTGAAGCTCTACTTTAAGAAATGATGGGAAAAATAATGCGGAAACCTACCAAAGAAAGATGTAGATACTAAAGAAGAAACAAGAGAAGGATAACAAACGTGCTACAGAATGCAATATGGAAAAAGAGATCAACACTTAATTTATTTTTAACCACTTCACACAAATCTTTAGAGTTAACTCACCTCTTTCTCCAAATAGAAAGGTATTTATGGCATCTATCTCAAGAGTTAGAACTACCAAAGTTATCCCTGGCATGACAATATTTTACAGCCATGTATGGATAAATCAGTGGTCTATTCAAGTTTCATTCGAAAGAATTTAAGTGAAATCAAAGTTACTATTGAAAGAGAGCCATAAAAGCTCTTATTAGTAATTACAACCTAAAGAGAGCCTTCCTTAGTAGGAGGATGAGCATCAATTGCAGAAAGCATCTTAGAAAGCTATTATCACAAGACTATCGGACGAGCTATATGAAGCTTTAGTGCACACCTCTATCTCTCTCAAGGTAGGACAACTCTTGCGGCTAGTCTCTGAGCTCTCCCAACATCATATAGAAGATTCTAGTAAAGATGATACAATTATGGAATTAGGATTCACACCTCTAAGAGATGTTACCTCTTAAATATATATCCCTTTAGTAAATTTGTTTATTGTTTTCTGGGAATCTGTTTTGATGGAGGCCCATGAGTTAACATTCGTCCTAAAAATTTGTGTATAAATTAGATTTATTGTAGTGAGCAGCTACACATTTCATGTCAAAATGGTTTATTAGATATGAGTGCAAACATTTGGTATTTAAACTTAATATTATTGTACTACGGCTCTAAGAGTCTACATGTACTTATCGAATGGTTTTAGGAAGGCCATGGTTAAGAGTAGCCAAGGTTAATATTTATGGGGATCATTCATGATAGTAATCAAGCCATCTAAGAAGATTGTCAGCTTAACATTGGCAATAATAAGAAGCAGGCACGGTGACAGAGAGGAAGCAGCAACTTCGAGTGCAGGTCGGCGTGCTTTGTTTTCGGCAACAACATGAAAAACAACATCAAACTGTGGATGAGGAAGAAGCAAATAAATCTAGCCATCCATTAGCTCTACAAAGACTTCATACATGAGACTAAAATGGCAGAATACAAAGACGAAAAGTATCGTGGAAACTGACGGAGAGGAAGCAGCGACATTGAGTGCGGGTCGGCGTCACTCTGTCAGTCGCCACTCGTGGAGGTTTGCCGATTGACACTCGGGTGTCCATCGTGATTGACGGCACCTTGGTGTCGATCGGTGCTCTGTCAATCATCAATCGCGAGAAGTTGAGTCAGTCGTCCATAGTTCGTGGAGTTTGGCGATTGACACACGTGTCCACAGTCGTCTCCATTCTGGGTGTGGTGGTCTATCCATCGTGTGGTGGCCTGTCCTTCGAGGTGTTCTCTGTCCGTCGCGCTCCTGGGCCCTTCACCATTGGTTCAGTTGTTAGTCCATCGCCAGTTCCCTGTCCATCGTCAGTTCGCTCTAAGGCATCCTGTTCAGTTTCTGGGACGTGTTTAGTTGCCTTGGTTCCCTTTGTTCTCGCTGCTCAAAGTGGAGTTCCTCTCAGTTTTTCCTTTTAGTCCGCCAGGTAGATTTAAGTTATGTCCATTTCAGCGGTTTTAGTCGAGTCTCCAGATTTAAACGCAAAGTGGTTTAAAAAGATAGAAAGAGTTTTTGTTTAAAGAAGTAAAACGAGGGGAATGGACCCATACAAGTGATGAGCGGAATGCACGCGTGTGCTTTTTAAATCTCTTTTGAAGTTTTTCTACTTCGTTTCCTCCCACCTTCTTTTGCGCTGGTGAAAAAAATGAACAGTGAACAAAGCGAGGTGCCTTGAGGAAAAAGACCGTTGAAAGTTCCAAGTCAAAGCCTGTAAATTTCTGTATGCTTCGGTGGCACGCTGTGAAAGAACAGGGCAAAGGACACTGAAGCGTTGGTGATTCCTTTCTTCTCCACACACGCAACTTTGTTAGAGCTTTCAGGAGTTGCCTTTCTCCTCTCAGCTAATCTGTTGCCTTAGTCTTTCTTGGGTGCGACTTCCATAGTTGCAAGGGATCTTTTTGTGCCAGCTCCGTTGTCGTTGGGTCAGGCTTCCCTCTCTCGTGTGCCCATCTTCGTCTATGGCTTTGGCGACCCCCTCCTTTGTGAGAAGTAACCTGGCCCCTCCTTCGGGGGAGGCCGGTAACCTGGCCTCTCTGTTGGAGGGGGGATCTTGTGCCGCCCTTGGGGCCTCCGAGAGTGCTGTACCCCCCTTGGTCTCCCTCAGTAGATCCGCAATTCTGTCAACTCAGGAGGAGCTCAAGAAAGTTTGCCTAGTCGGCCAAATGTTTGGCCCTAGGCCCCCGCTCGAAACCGTGCGACAGTGGCTTCGCAATGAGTGGTTCCCCCGCGGGCTAATTGTTTGTAAGTGTCATTTCTTACCGGCAAGCCACATGTTGCTAGTCTTTGAAAACGAAGATATGGTGTTTCGGGCCCTAAGTGTCGAAACCTCGCAACTCGGCCAGACGACCCTGTGCCTATTTAGATGGTCCCCTGATTTTACTCCCGACAAATCAAAATCGCTTTGGTACCCTCTCTGGGTTGAGCTCCCTAACCTGCCATACTTCTTGTACAACTTTGTGTGGGACATTGTTTCTCCTATCGGCAAGCCGTTGGCCTCACGCGAGGACATTGGTGGTCTGATTTATGAAGGTGCAAGACACTCATTCAACGCTCGGTGGCACCCTCAAATCTGTGTCGAGGCTGACCTTAGCATGCCGCTTCCATCGAAGATCAAAGTGGGCTTGGGCGAAGAGGATGTATGTGAGCAAGACATCATTTACAAAAACCTTCCCAACGCGTGTTTTCATTGTGGCCAACAAGGTCACAGGATTAAAGATTGCCCTTTGAGACAAAAAAGCAAGCGAAATCAAGAAGCCACCAGAAACACTCAAGACAACAAAGGGGCATTGACGAAGGAAGAGGAAGTCAAGGGTCCCCGTAATCCACAAGCTGATGCAGACGGGTTCATAAAAGTCAGAAGAAGAAGGAAAAGAAGCCCTAGGGCGACTTTTGAGCGAAACAACATGTCAGTTACCCCCTCCAGCAACTTGTATTGCAATTTGGAAAAGGAGATCAATGAGTTTGACTACCCAGGTGGGAACCTACTTGAGGTAGACACCAACGACAAAGCCCTAGAGATCTCCGACAATAAAGAAATCTCCCAGGAGGGTTACACTACAAGCAAAGAAGACGGCTTTACTACTAGTAACGAAGATAACATGGATAGTGAAAGTTCCATCATCGGATCGACTATTCCAGAAACGGTGTCGAAAACGGTGCCCAGTTCTTCCAAGCAGGAGGCATCTCGCAAAAGAAAACAACTTATGGAGTTACCTTGGAAAAGCCCCCACAAGAACCTATTGCTAATTCGGGATCCGATCCCAGCGAAAAAGAAAGATGAATCCATGAAAAGAAAGGATAAAGCTCCGTCCCGCAAAGAGGGCTCACTACGACAATGGTCATCATCTCGTTAAATGCTAGAGGGCTAACCGACCCCTCAAGAGTGACCATCATTGGTCAATGGCTTCGTGACATTAGCCTAAACCCAGAATTTATATGTATTCAAGAGATTAAAATTGACGGAGAAGACCTCCAGAAATGGCTTAGACATGTCTCCTCGACCCATGTTTGGATTTCAACGGCGCACTAGCGGGGGTCCGGTGGAACGGTAATCGGTATTAATCAATTCTGGTTTGAAAAGCTTGACAACTCTATTGAAGATGAATGCCATCGATGGACTGTTGTTTCTTTTGGTGCTCCTTTTTGTTTTACTTTAGTTTCTCTGTATGCCCCTAATGGGGAGTTAGAGAGACTGAACACTTGGGCCTCCTTGGACTCGCTCCCCCACAACGTGCTTATTTGTTGTGACTTCAACATGGTGGAGGACCCTATGGATAGATGGATGGGCAAGGGCAGGGTCATCGATAGTCGGGAGAAAGAAACGTGGGACAAGACCAAACTTCACTTGGATTTGGTCGAATTCAAAGATTCGAATGGTTTTTCTTGGTCAAATCTCCAAGCGGGTGAGGACCTGAGGAAAGCTAGACTTGATAGATGTTACATTTCTCAGAGTTTAATTCATCAGTGGGGCCACCCCTCCCTCTCGCAACGTACCGACCTCACCATCTCTAATCACTACCAGATCGTTATCACTTTCCAACCTTCCACCAAGATCCGTAAGGCTCCTTGGTTCCACGCCAGTGCGCCCTCCTTCTCTCTCCCCTCCGTCCACCAAGAAATTGCTGACGTGTGGAAGGAGGCCTTCGCCTCCGGCTTGTCCCCAACCAAGGGTTGGAGAAGTGTGGTCGATAAGTCACGACAGATCATGATCAGATCCAAGACAATGCTCGAGACTGTGTGGCGGGCTCGTAGAGAAGCTCTATATCATAGACTCTGGAGGCTCAAGGAGGAAGTGAACAAAGGAAAATCTCAAGCCCAGAAAGGTCTTCGAAAAATCAGAGCGCTGTTGAGATACGAGGAAGAAATACAAAGGAAAAATTTTCAAATGTTCTTCAAGGAGTGGTGGGCTGGCAAGCCCGACAAACCCACCAAAGAGATGTGTCGTATCCTTAAAAGGAAACATAACAGAGAATCGATCCCCTTCCTGCTAGACTTAAATGGCAATGTATGCAATATGGAAGAAGATAATTTTGGGATCATTGAGGGGCACTTCACAAGACTCGTGGGGACCTCGAACCCCCTCTCCCACCATAGAAGGGACTGTATGGTAGCCATATCTAGGGTTTCCCCCCACAGGATACCTCTCAACCTTCGCTCACTACTACATGCCCCTATCTCTGAAGCAGAAATCATTGAGGTCATTGATGCCCTCCCTTCTAGTAAAAGCTTGGGACCCGACAGGCTCACCAATGAGTTATTTAAATCCTTCAAGTTGGTGGTTGCCACCCCTCTTCGTCTTGTTTGGCAAGCGGCGCTCAAGTTTGGCGCGCTTCCTTCTTGTCTCAACAATGGCATTATCAAGTTAATACACAAAAAGGGGAAAAGAACAGAATGGAGAACTGGCGTCCTATTACGATGCTCCAAACAGGATACAAGATCATTGCCAAAGTCATTGCCAATAGAATCTCCTACCACTTGAGAGCGTGGTTAAGGGAGGACCAAAAAGGTTTCATCAAAGGCAGTTCAATTTTGGAAACCATTATAGACATCTGGGAAGGTCTTGAATTTGCAAATGAGTCTAAACAAGACGTGGTTTTCCTCAAGATCGACTTTGATAAAGCCTACGACAGGCTAGAATGGGACTATATTCTGCAGTCGCTCCAAGATCTCGGATGTAGTCAGAAATTCACCAAGATGATCGCGACCCTTCTTGGAAACGCATCGCCCCAAATTAACATTAATGGCAAACTTTCGAAGGCGATCAAACTTAGAAGATCTATCAGACAAGGGTGCCCATTGGCTCCCCTTCTCTTTGCCATTGCCACGGAAGGGCTTAGCAGGCTGGTGGAGCACTAGGTGGAAGCTGGTAATATCAAAGCCCTCCGTTTGCCTCATGACCACAGTCAGATCACCATGAGACTTTTTGCCGATGATATGAACGTGTTTATTCACAATGATAGTACTAGCCTGGAGACGTTCTGGAGGTGTCTGGCTACTTTTTGTGAAGCCTCTGGTTCCACAATCAACCACTCTAAGATCATGGCTGTCAAATCATTCCACAGGGCCAAATTTTTCGGCTTCTTGGGATTCCCTTGGGGTTTGGCGTCTCTATGGAACAGCGGTGGAATTGGGTGCTGGCCAAACTCAAAAACAAGCTTAACTATTGGAGAGGTATGCAAATCAATCTTGCTGGTCGTGCAATGGTTATCAACACGTTTCTCTTATCATCTACCATTTATTTCCTTTCTTATTGGAGACCGAAAGAGCAAGATCTGTCTAAACTGGATAGTATTTGTAGAAACTTCCTTTGGACGGGTGACACAATAGGAGGGGAGTGCCTAAAATCAAATGGTCTATCTGCACCAGCCATAGAGATAGTGGGGGACCTGGTATAGATTTTGGTGACTCCCCCAAAGAGTGGTCAATTGAGAAATCACTGTTCCTCCTTGGCAAAAGGATTGTCAGCTGTAAGAAATCCCCCCCTTTCAGGCATCATCAAGTACTCCTTTTGATCAATAACAAGCTTAAACCCAAGTGGGCCCCCCATGAGGGTGATGAGAGGGTGATTAACCTTCTTTGTAATGCCATCTAAGCTCTATAAAAGCTTCCCCTGCTTTGTGGGATTTGGGTGGTCCCGGGGGCACTAGTCCCCTTCTCTTGTACTTTTCTTTATTTAATTCAAGTCCGGGAGAGTAGGCTATTGCCGAACTTCCTTTATATTAAAAAAAAAAGATTGTCAGCTTGAAATGATGGAAAAAGGAGGATTTTTTGCAATGCAATTCCGCTATAAATGCATTCTTGGAGGTATATGTACTTAAAATTGCAGAGAAAATTGTAAAGGAAGAGAAAATAGAGGTTGAAGAGGATGATTCAAAGATGGAGAATCAATAAAAAGAATTAAATACTACTATGCAAAGAAAAGATTAGGGGAAATATTGTAGAGGAGGTACTGGGGTATCCGCTTTTAACAAAAGTAGAGAATAAAGATTAAACACGTCCAGTACATCACCTACTCAAGAGGGGTTCTCTTTAGGGAAGTATACCCTTTAACATTTCTGTGAGCAGGTAGATAACACGGATTGCACAGAGTGGCACATACTTCAGAAAATATGAACAACAACTGACCAAGGAAGACCATACACTTCTTGATTCGATTCAGATGATTACAAGATTTGTCAAGGAAATGCTCAAAAAAAAAAAACTAATGCTCAGAGCTTCGCGGCACTCTATGCAGATAAACACAGATCAATACAAATGGTGAAGGAATTGCTCAAGAGAATAGAGCTTAACACCAATACTGACTCACAGAAAAGAAAGAAAATCCAAGGCACTCTCCTACACTATAGTGCTCATAGCCCTCCACTGAGAAGTCTACCCTCTGTATCCACAGTACAGAGTAGCTCCTACAATAGGCTTGAAACCACCAAGTGCAAGAGAGAACTTCTGCACGTATACACGCGTCAATGTAACTCCAAAAAAATGTACTTCAAATGAGCACAAATCCATTGTTTTTATAGGCCCCAATAGGCCAAGAGAGCCTTGCCAGATCCTCATGTCCACTAATCACGCGCCGATTAATCACCCAAAATTGAAGGGGTAGATCAAATATTCCTTTGATTTGGATTAGATCCTCAAAAATAGGTAGTGGCCGTGAAGGGTTGGCGGTGACTACTTTCACTTTCAACCATTCCACTTTAATTTCAAGTCCTATTTATTTCCGATGATGACTGATAAATGTTGAGCACACTGAACTCTCGGACCAGAAGCAGCTTCTTCCTCCTCTTCCTAAGCCTCATGCATGGGTTGCTGTTGTTTCCTTCTCATTTCTTCTTCCATGTTAACATTTTGCAGGATGATTTCCTCACATTCATCAAGCTCTATATCTGTCATCTCCTGAGATGGCTAGGAAGGAGGAATTGTCTCCAGAATTGTACGGGGGGTGGATGTGTAATGGTGCGGGTGTGTATGTGTGTTAGGGGGGGTGTGTGTATGTCACATGGTGTGTGGGTGTGTATGTGTGTGAGGGGGGGGGGTGTGTGTATGTCACATGGGTGTGTGTGTGATTGTGTGGGGGTGTGGTGCATGTGTGTGTGAGAGTGCATGTGTGTGGATGAGGTCATGTATGTGTGTGAGTATGTGTGAGTGAGTATGTGCGGATGTGTGTGAATGTATGGACGTGTGTGTATGTATATGTGTGGTTGTGTATGTGTGGTGTGTGCGTGTGTGAGTATATGTGAGGATGTGTGTGTATGTATGGATGTGTGTGTGTGTATATGTGTGGTTGTGCATGTGCGGTGTGTGTGTGTGAGGGTATGTGTGTGTATGCATGTGTGTGGGGGGGGACGCATGTGTGCAGGTGGCGGGAGTGGGCGGCAGGTGTGAGAGGGGAACAGCGGGGGTACTGCGGGGGTTGGCGGAGGCGCGGGGGGGGAACTGGCGGAGGGTGTGGGCGGGCTACTGCGGAGGCTGGCGGGGGGGTTTGGAGGGGTCAGCGGGGGGGGAAATGGCGGGGTCAGCGGGGAGGATGGAGGAGTCAGCGGGGGAGGATGGCGGGGTCAGCCGGGGGGGGGATGGCGGGGTCAGTGGGGGGGGTTTGGAGGGGTCAGCGAGGGGGGATGGCGGGGTCAGCGGGGGGTTTTGGAGGGGTCAGCGGGGGGGTGGCGGGGAACTAGGCGGGGGAGGGGGACTGCGGGGAACTAGGCGGGGGAGGGGGGCTGCGGGGAACTAGGCAGGGGAGGGGGGCTGCGGGGAACTAGGCGGGGGAGAGGGGCTGCGGGGAACTAGGCGGGGGAGGGGAGGGGAGCCGCGCGGGGGGGGATGGCAGGGGTGGTGGGCGGGTGGGTGGGCGGGCCTGCGGGGGGGATGGCGGGGTCAGCGGGGGTGGCGGGGAGGGGAGAGAGAGAGAGAGAGAGAGAGAGAGAGAGAGAGAGAGAGAGAGAGAGAGAGAGAGAGAGAGAGAGAGAGAGAGAGAGAGAGAGAGAGAGAGAGAGAGAGAGAGAGAGAGAGAGAGAGAGAGAGAGAGAGAGAGAGAGAGAGAGAGAGAGAGAGAGAGAGAGAGAGAGAGAGAGAGAGAGAGAGAGAGAGAGAGAGAGAGAGAGAGAGAGAGAGAGAGAGAGAGAGAGAGAGAGAGAGAGAGAGAGAGAGAGAGAGAGAGAGAGAGAGAGAGAGAGAGAGAGAGAGAGAGAGAGAGAGAGAGAGAGAGAGAGAGAGAGAGAGAGAGAGAGAGAGAGAGAGAGAGAGAGAGAGAGAGAGAGAGAGAGAGAGAGAAAGAAAAAGGAAGAGGGGGGGGTCACACGTAGGGAGAGAGAGAGAAAAAGAAAAAGGGAGAGAGGGAGAGGGATCGAGAGAGGAGGAAAGAGAGAGAGAGGGGGGAAGAGAGGGGGAGAGAGAGAAAGAGAGAGAAAGAGAGAAAGAGAGAGAAAGAGAGAGAGAGGGGGGAAGAGTGTGAGAGGAGAAAAGAGGGAGAGGAAGAGAGAGAGAAAGAAAAAGGGAGAGAGGGAGAGGGATCGAGAGAGGAGGAAAGAGAGAGAGAGGGGGGAAGAGAGGGGGAGAGAGAGAAAGAGAGAGAAAGAGGAGAAAGAGAGAGAAAGAGAGGGGGGAAGAGAGAGAGAGAGAGGGGGGAAGAGTGTGAGGGGAGAAAAGAGGGAGAGGAAGAGAGAGAAAGACAGCGGGGAGAGAGTGCGAGACCGAGAGAGAGGTAAAGAGAGCGAGGGAGAGAGAGCGAGAGAGAAAGGGAGAAGGGGAGGGGGTAGGCCGTGAGAGAGAGAAAAAGGGAGGACGGGAGAGAAAGAAGGGCCGAAAGAGAGAGGACAAGAGAGTTAGTAAAACAATTTAACCGAGGTGGCACCGAAAGTGAAAGCAACAATTGCCCAAAACTCAAATTTGACAGTTGTAATGGAATAGAGCACTCCCTGAAGCTGCAGCCCAAGGCACCTGAGAGCTTTTCTCCCAATCTCGGCAACCGTTACTTATCTAAAGAGGTATCACAGGCCTACAAGTTACAAACAATTGTCTTTCCATTGCTTGAGTTCCTCTTCTATCTTCTTCGGTCCTCCTGCATGCCTAGGGGTACTACAGACCCCCACATCAAACTTTTGCACCGTCCCTGGTGCAATTTCTCCTTTATTCTACTTATTTCGAAGAGATCTAGTTATGCTGCAATTACCATAAGAAACATGGTATGTACAAGGAACGAAGTGCTTCCATTTTGACCTAATTAAGATACTTCTTTACCCTGGAGATGTTGACCAAGGGAATCCTTTTACCCTGCAGATCTTCCAGATGCACAGCGCCATGTGGCAATACCTTGATTACCTTATAAGGTCCTATCCACTTGGGTGCCAATTTAGTTTGAATTGGTGGAACCTGATGCACTAAAACCATAGACCCTTCCTGAACTTCATTAGATCTCAGATACCTGTCATGCAATCTCTTGCGCTCTTCTTGTGTCACCAGAAGTTTCTGCCTTGCCCCTTCTCTGTACTCTTCTAATGCCACCAATCTCTGAATGGGGGATTCAATTCCAAAGGTTTTGATTCCTATTTCTTTTCTGATGATAAACTCAAATGGTGCCAATGCCTCTTTCCCATAAACTAAGTGAAATGGAGTCTCGCCTGTGGTTCCCCTCTTTGTGGTTCTGAAAGCCCAAATTGCACCAATTAGGGCTAGTGGCCAAGAGCTTTGATGATCAAAAGATAATTTGCGAAGTAGTCCAATCAAAATCTTATTGGAACTCTCTGCTTGGCCATTTGCCCTTGGGTAATAGGCACAAGATTTTTTATGGAAGATTTTGTACCTGTCAAATATAAACTGGAGCAATTGATTTATAAAATGTGTGCCCCTATCACTAGTAATTTCCAGTGGGCAACCAAATCTTGAGAAAATACGTTTATACACAAATTTAGCCACTGTTAAAGCCGTGCAGTCCACAGTAGCTTTAGCCTCTATCCATTTAGTGGCATAGCATGTGGCCATCAAAATATACTTTTTTCCTCCAGGTTGACCAGTTGGACTAATTGGTCCTATGAAATCAAGACCCCATCGTTCAAATGGGAGCCATCCTGTAGATATGAACAATGGTTGGAAATTCAATCTGGTTGGCGCGCGAGCACACCTCTGGCAGATGTGGCATTCTTTAGAAAACTTGATTGCATCCTTGAAAATATGAGGCCACCATAAACCTTTGTGGATGATTCTATGAGCCAATTCTTCCCCCTTTAGATGTCCTTCATTGTGTGCAGCCTCTAGCAGAATATTTACCTCCTCTGGATAGACACACCTTCTCAATATATCATCCTGACAGTATTTATATAAATTTCCATTTATAAGAGAATATGCTTTGGTTTTCAGGAGCAATCTTCTCTTTTCTACAGGTGTCAAGTGTTCTGGGATTTTACCAGTAGTAAGAACATGGAGAATTTCATCATACCAACCAGTCCGAATTGCTACTAGGAAGAGATTGCTATCGACCAGTTCGTCATTGATACCTGTTGCCTTCTCGCTCATTGCCGTCCTGGACACTTGATCTGCCATGTAGTGCTCTTTTCCTGGCTTAATATGAATATCAAAATTAAATTCTTGAAATAGGAGTAACCATCTCCAAATCCTTCCAGCTACTCTAGGCTTGTTTATCAAATACTTCAAGGGCTGATGATCAGAAATAACAATGAAATGTACACCAAGGAGATAATGTCGAAACTTCTGAAGAGCAAATACAATAGCCAAACCTTCTCTTTCCGTCGTACTGTAATTCCTTTCAGCTTGGTTGAGTAGTCTGCTGGCATAGGAGATAGGTCTATCCACCTTATGTGATGATGGTTGAGCTAAAACTGCACCAACAGCATGAAGACTAGCATCTGTATGCACATGAAATTCCAATGACCAATTAGGAACACTTAAAAGTGGAGCAGTACATAGCCTCAACTTTAGTTCACAAAATGCTTTGTCAACTTCAGCACTCCATGAGAAAGGGATCTTTTTGCTGGTAAGCCTTGACAAGGGCTTAGCAATTTCCGAATACATCCTAATGAATCTTCTGTGATACCCTGCATGGCCCAAGAAACTTTGCACTTCCTTTGGGCTTTGTGGAATTGGCATGGAAAGAATAGCTGTAACCTTTGCCGGATCAACAGTTATGCCTTCAGCAGATACTATGTGACCAAGAAGAGTGCCCTTAGTGACCAAAAAGTGACATTTATCAGGATTCAATTTCAAACCTGTTTTGAGACATTGCTCAAATATTTCTTTTAGATTTTCCAAATGGTCATGGAAATCTTGAACTGCTGCCCTTCTATCTGTACCTGAAAATACTGAAAAGTCATCCATGAAAATGCGTAGAAAGGTTGTTAACCATTTGCCCAATATCAGATACATCGTTCTATTAAATGAAGCTGGCGCATTCTTCAAACCAAAAGCCATGCGAGTATAGACATAAGTGCCCCAGGGAGTGACAAAGGCTGTTTTGTCCCTATCGTCAGGATGAATCACTATCTGATTGTAGCTACTAAAACCGTCCAAGAAACTATACAAAGTGTGTCCAGCTACTTCCTCAAGTACTTGCTCTGTGAAGGGCTGAGGAAATCCATCTTGAACTGTTACTTTATTCAAAGCACGAAAATCAACACATACTCTTATTTTTCCACTATTTTTCTTGGGTACAATAACCATGGAAGAAAGCCACCTGGAATGTTCTACTGGAACAATTATACCAGCTTCTTCTAACTTTGTAATTTCTGCTTTTACAGCCTCTGCATATTTCGGATTGAGTCGATATGGTCTACTTCTTACTGGCACGGCTCCCTCAACTAAGGGTATCCGATGTAACCCAAGCTCTTCTGGTATCCCTGTTAGATCTTTGTAGGACCATGCGAAGACACTTCTGTAAATAAAAAGCAAAGAAGTTACCTTCTGTAGCAAAGGAGGATAATGCCACAACCAGGATGCTAAGTGGACTACTTGAGGGTTCTCTTCATTCCCTAAATTTACTTCTTGAACCAATGTTTAAGGACTGGTCTTGTTTGAGAAATCATCTCCACTATATGCAGGAGTGGATTTTAATTTATATTCTGCAACATGTTCTTCCATCCATCCTTGAGGTATATCTGCAAAAGGAAGATCTTCTCTGCTCTTTGGTTCATAATCTTCCCTCTCTGATATTTTTATATTGGTCGCATCTTCAAAGCTTGTAGTTTCCTTCAATTGTTCATTCTTCAACACCTTGTGGTCTTCATTGCTATTTCCTGTAATTACCTTATCTACAACTTCTTCCTCAATTTCATTGATCTCCACTGTGCAACACTCTGCACTTCCCATCATCCAATTCAACAATGTATCATCTTCTTGGGGTAGAGTGGGCATTACCTGAGTATCCATAGTATATCCAGTAGTTTTTCCTGAGTCAAATCCCTCTTCCAAATGTAATTGCAGTTGGCTATTGGTGTTTGTTGAAATCCATAGTTTATTTTTCCCCCAATCTTGCAAAGCTTTTGGTTGTCTCAGCCAAGGTCTCCCCAGGAGTAAAGGGTAAGAAGTCTCCTGTGGAATTTCAATAACAACAAAATCTAGAACAAAGTGGCAGCCCTGTACTACCATCAATACCTTTTCAATAATGCCAAGTGGCGCAACCCGATGTTGATCTGCTAATGTAACCGTGAATGGTGCCAACTTGGTGGGGCTCAATTTCAACTTCTTCATTGTAAAATCTGGCATTAAATTGATACCAGAGCCTCCATCTATGATCACACCTGTGAGAGTTTCATCCTTTATACAAACAGATAATCTTGAGCTTTGGTAATCTGCTAAGGGTGCAGGGGGAAAATCAACCATGAAACCATCTATACTAGGTGATTGGACCAAGTGAGCAGAGTGTATAATCTTCAGTAAGTCACTTCTTATTTTTGAATCCATCCTTATAAGTTCATATAGACTAACCTTGTGATGAATACCTTTCAAGATCTGTTCAATGTTTACCTCCTGAGTGTTTTCTTGCAGACTGGTTGGTTGGCCCTTTAGAGAAGTAGTCATCTTATCATAAGCTCCTTCAATTTCTACCTGGTCCTTCCATCCAGACTTCTTTTCCTCCTCTTTATCCTGAAATCCTTGTTGTTCATCTCTATGGGTTGCAACTGCTTGCCTAGCTCTAGTCATTATGGGCATTGCAGAGGATGAAACGGCATAAGACTGAGTAGTTTTTCCTTCTTCATGTGGAGAGACCGCGATCATGTGGATTGGAGCAGGACGACCTCTTGGGCAATCTTTGGTATAATGATCTTTGGCCTCTGGACAATGTTGACAAGGAGGTGCATCTTCTGGAAGAGAACACCTATTTTGCATGTGACCATACTCACCACAACGATAGCACATCAAAGGTCTATTATATCTAGGCTTTGCAGGCCTATTCTCCTCTCTATTAGATGTATTTGAAGTACTAGTATAATATGAATCCAAATTTTGAGGGTTACCTCTCTGCTGTGTACCCTTGAGGTAGTAGCAATCCCTTGCTTCATGACCATCTTTTCCACAAAATTGACAGCTTACCTTAATAGGGCAGATTTGTACACCAGATTTGTCTCCTTATATCTTGAGTAGTCCTCAAATCTTCTAACTCTCGGCGAAGTTGAGCTACTTCATCATCAGTGCGACGCAGTGGTGGCAAGACCTTCTCTTCTTGTTGATTTTGTTGCATCTTCAATGCTTCCAGTTCCCTCCTTAGTTGCTCAATAGGATCCAAATCTGCAGCATACTTTTGTTGTGTATCCCCTTCAAAATGTTGCCTTGCTTCTTCAATGCGTGATGCCGCTGCAACAAAATCATTGAGGGTGGCATCCAATCTAAGAGACTCACGAAGCTTCTGCTGAGATGACCTGGGCAGAGCCTTCTCTATCCACTTTTTAACCAAAAAGTCACCTGGAGCATGTGGCAGACGTGCAACAAGTGCTTTTGTTCTAGTGTGAAGTTCATGAAAAGATTCACCTGATCTTAGCTTCAAATTCTCTAGCTGATCTAGAGCTCTTTCCGAAGAATCACTTGGTCCGAATGTCTGTGAGAATGCCGCCTTCAGAGCCTCCCATGTAGTGAAATGGCCATCTGCATATTGACTATACCATTTATCTGCAAGACCCTCCAATGTGGATGGAAAAAGTGCCAACATTGCATCCTCTCTATTCTGCAGACCTCGTCCACGGCATAAAGAGATGAATCTCCTCACATGATCATCAGCATCCTCATAAGCTTGTCCCTTGAAGGTAGGAAATTTGATGTTTAATATGGAGAGTAGATGAGAGAGATCCTCCATTTGTACTGGGGTTTCTTCTAACGTATCTGAGGAGAAGTCTAGAGTTCTCCTATACCTTTCTTTTGACAATGGTGTCGCACCCAAATCAATAGACAAATTTAGGGAAGGCAAAGGGGAGGTAGACTCACTAGCCGTGGTTATTGCTAACTTGTTGAGGCTCCTCCGAACACGAAGAGACTCCTTATCTGCCCGTGTATGGGTCATGTACCTACTTGCAAATGTAATAGGGCAAAATACCTCTCACAGAAATGCAAAGGTCCCACCGGGCGTGCCAAACTGTAGAGGAGGTACTGGGGTATCCGCTTTTAACAAAAGTAGAGAATAAAGATTAAACACGTCCAGTACATCACCTACTCAAGGGGGGTTCTCTTTAGGGAAGTATACCCTTTAACATTTCTGTGAGCAGGTAGATAACACGGATTGCACAGAGTGGCACATACTTCAGAAAATATGAACAACAACTGACCAAGGAAGACCATACACTTCTTGATTCGATTCAGATGATTACAAGATTTGTCAAGGAAATGCTCAAAAAAAAAAACTAATGCTCAGAGCTTCGCGGCACTCTATGCAGATAAACACAGATCAATACAAATGGTGAAGGAATTGCTCAAGAGAATAGAGCTTAACACCAATACTGACTCACAGAAAAGAAAGAAAATCCAAGGCACTCTCCTACACTATAGTGCTCATAGCCCTCCACTGAGAAGTCTACCCTCTGTATCCACAGTACAGAGTAGCTCCTACAATAGGCTTGAAACCACCAAGTGCAAGAGAGAACTTCTGCACGTATACACGCGTCAATGTAACTCCAAAAAAATGTACTTCAAATGAGCACAAATCCATTGTTTTTATAGGCCCCAATACGCCAAGAGAGCCTTGCCAGATCCTCACGTCCACTAATCACGCGCCGATTAATCACCCAAAATTGAAGGGGTAGATCAAATATTCCTTTGATTTGGATTAGATCCTCAAAAATAGGTAGTGGTCGTGAAGGGTTGGCGGTGACTACTTTCACTTTCAACCATTCCACTTTAATTTCAAGTCCTATTTATTTCCGATGATGACTGATAAATGTTGAGCACACTGAACTCTCGGACCAGAAGCAGCTTCTTCCTCCTCTTCCTAAGCCTCATGCATGGGTTGCTGTTGTTTCCTTCTCATTTCTTCTTCCATGTTAACATTTTGCAGGATGATTTCCTCACATTCATCAAGCTCTATATCTGTCATCTCCTGAGATGGCTAGGAAGGAGGAATTGTCTCTAGAATTGTACGGGGGGTGGATGTGTAATGGTGCGGGTGTGTGTGTGTGTATGTGTGTGAGGGGGGTGTGTGTATGTCACATGGTGTGTGGGTGTGTATGTGTGTGAGGGGGGGGTGTGTGTATGTCACATGGGTGTGTGTGTGTGATTGTGTGGGGGTGTGGTGCATGTGTGTGTGAGAGTGCATGTGTGTGGATGAGGTCATGTATGTGTGTGAGTATGTGTGAGTGAGTATGTGCGGATGTGTGTGAATGTATGGACGTGTGTGTATGTATATGTGTGGTTGTGTATGTGTGGTGTGTGCGTGTGTGAGTATATGTGAGGATGTGTGTGCATGTATGGATGTGTGTGTGTGTATATGTGTGGTTGTGCATGTGCGGTGTGTGTGTGTGAGGGTATGTGTGTGTATGCATGTGTGTGGGGGGGGA
This sequence comes from Ceratopteris richardii, assembly GCA_020310875.1. Lineage (NCBI taxonomy): Eukaryota > Viridiplantae > Streptophyta > Polypodiopsida > Polypodiales > Pteridaceae > Ceratopteris > Ceratopteris richardii. Next base: position 48,823,796 of record CM035408.1, read on the forward strand.
CGCATGTGTGCAGGTGGCGGGAGTGGGCGGCAGGTGTGAGAGGGGAATAGCGGGAGTACTGCGGGGGCTGGCGGAGGTGCGGGGGGGGAACTGGCGGAGGGTGTGGGCGGGCTACTGCGGAGGCTGGCGGGGGGGTTTGGAGGGGTCAGCGGGGGGGGGGGGAAATGGCGGGGTCAGCGGGGAGGATGGAGGAGTCAGCGGGGGGGGATGGCGGGGTCAGCGGGGGGGGGATGGCGGGGTCAGCGGGGGGGGGGGGGGGTTTGGAGGGGTCAGCGAGGGGGGATGGCGGGGTCAGCGGGGGGTTTTGGAGGGGTCAGCGGGGGGGTGGCGGGGAACTAGGCGAGGGAGGGGGACTGCGGGGAACTAGGCGGGGGAGGGGGGCTGCGGGGAACTAGGCGGGGGAGGGGGGCTGCGGGGAACTAGGCGGGGGAGAGGGGCTGCGGGGAACTAGGCGGGGGAGGGGAGGGGAGCCGCGCGGGGGGGGATGGCGGGGGTGGTGGGCGGGTGGGTGGGCGGGCCTGCGGGGGGGGATGGCGGGGGTGGTGGGCGGGGTCAGCGGGGGTGGCGGGGAGGAGAGAGAGAGAGAGAGAGAGAGAGAGAGAGAGAGAGAGAGAGAGAGAGAGAGAGAGAGAGAGAGAGAGAGAGAGAGAGAGAGAGAGAGAGAGAGAGAGAGAGAGAGAGAGAGAGAGAGAGAGAGAGAGAGAGAGAGAGAGAGAGAGAGAGAGAGAGAGAGAGAGAGAGAGAGAGAGAGAGAGAGAGAGAGAGAGAGAGAGAGAGAGAGAGAGAGAGAGAGAGAGAGAGAGAGAGAGAGAGAGAGAGAGAGAGAGAGAGAGAGAGAGAGAGAGAGAGAGAGAGAGAGAGAGAGAGAGAGAGAGAGAGAGAGAGAGAGAGAGAGAGAGAGAGAGAGAGAGAGAGAGAGAGAGAGAGAGAGAGAGAGAGAGAGAGAGAGAGAGAGAGAGAGAGAGAGAGAGAGAGAGAGAGAGAGAGAGAGAGAGAGAGAGAGAGAGAGAGAGAGAGAGAGAGAGAGAGAGAGAGAGAGAGAGAGAGAGAGAGAGAGAAGAAAAGGAAGAGGGGGGGTCACACGTAGGGAGAGAGAGAGAAAAAGAAAAAGGGAGAGAGGGAGAGGGATCGAGAGAGGAGGAAAGAGAGAGAGAGGGGGGAAGAGAGGGGGAGAGAGAGAAAGAGAGAGAAAGAGAGAGAAAGAGAGAGAAAGAGAGAAAGAGAGAGAAAGAGAGAGAGAGGGGGGAAGAGTGTGAGAGGAGAAAAGAGGGAGAGGAAGAGAGAGAGAAAGAAAAAGGGAGAGAGGGAGAGGGATCGAGAGAGGAGGAAAGAGAGAGAGAGGGGGGAAGAGAGGGGGAGAGAGAGAAAGAGAGAGAAAGAGAGAGAAAGAGAGGGGGGAAGAGAGAGAGAGAGGGGGGAAGAGTGTGAGGGGAGAAAAGAGGGAGAGGAAGAGAGAGAAAGACAGCGGGGAGAGAGTGCGAGACCGAGAGAGAGGTAAAGAGAGCGAGGGAGAGAGAGCGAGAGAGAAAGGGAGAAGGGGAGGGGGTAGGCCGTGAGAGAGAGAAAAAGGGAGGACGGGAGAGAAAGAAGGGCCGAAAGAGAGAGGAAAAGAGAGTTAGTAAAACAATTTAACCAAGGTGGCACCGAAAGTGAAAGCAACAATTGCCCAAAACTCAAATTTGACAATTGTAATGGAACAGAGCACTCCCTGAAGCTGCAGCCCAAGGCACCTGAGAGCTTTTCTCCCAATCTCGGCAACCGTTACTTATCTAAAGAGGTATCACAGGCCTACAAGTTACAAACAATTGTCTTTCCATTGCTTGACTTCCTCTTCTATCTTCTTCGGTCCTCCTGCATGCCTAGGGGTACTACAAATATGAAGGTTGTTTGCTGAATGGAAAACAAAGAATTAAGGAGTAAGGGAGGATACCTTAGAGAACTTGAATGTATGGACTGAAGAACAATCTTAGATTGTCCAAATATTGGGAAAATTTGTCAAGCGATTTTAACGAGTTACTTAAAAAATTATTAATGAAAAAAAAAATGTTTGAATGGTCATATATAGATTTAAAAAGGCTAATGCAATTCTATTTCATCATATGATTAATTTCAAAGCTGATGTAGTTCCACTAAAGCACAAAAATTACTAGATGAATCCCAACTATGCTCAGAACATGAAGGAGGATTTTTGTTTTTAATAAAAGAAAGTTTGGCCTTAGCCTACTCTCCCGGACTTGTATTAAAGAAGGAAAAGAAAAGTACAAAACAAGGAAAAGAAAAGTACAAGTGAAGGGGACTAGTGCCCATGGGACCCCCCGTGTCCCACAGAGCGGAGGAAGATCTTACAAAGTTTACATGGCATTACAAAGAAGGTAAATCACCCTCTCGTCAACCTTATGAGGCGCCCACTTGGGTTTAAGCTTGTTTTTTATCAAAGGGATCACTTGATGATGCCTGAAGGGGGGGGGATTTCTTACAATTAGCGATTCTTTTACCGAGGATGAACAATGATTTCTCAATCGACCACTCTTTGGGGGAGTCGCCAAAGTTATAAGCACATCTTTCCTGCCATATCTTCCATAGTGTCATGAGGAAGGAGATAAGGAAGAGAGCTCACACACACACACTCTCACAATCAAAGAGAAGCACACACTCTCACAATCAAAGAGAAGCACACACTTAGATTGAGGCAAGGAAGAATGATCTTCTTCTTCTTCTTCTTCTATTACATAAAAAGGAATGTAGAAGAATGATCTAAAAACAAGAATACAACAAGTGCAATATATAAAGACCATTACATAAGGAAAAACCTAATGTCCGCAAATGAGTGAGCTGGCAAGAAACAAATGTGCCATCACTCGCGGTAGGTAAATCTAGTACAACTCAATGAAGTATCCCTCACATATACCTGTGTGACCACTATACATGTCAAAGAAACGAAAAAACTGATACATGTCATCGTCGATCATAACATGTTGAGCTTGATATCTCAACACTCCCCCTCAAGCTCAACGTCATGTCCTCTAATCCAAGCATCTTCTAAAACTTCTTTAGCTTCTCTGCTCCAAGTGCTTTAGTGAAAATATCAACAACTTGCTCATCTGTTCTCACATAAACAAGATCAATATCACCTGCTTATACCTTCTCTCTGATGTAGTGATAATGTACCTTGATATGCTTTGTTCTAGCATGAAAAACAGGGTTCCGTGCTAACTGTATACTGCTAAGATTATCACAATAGATTTTTTTAGGCTTTTGCACTTCCACACCTAAATCTGCAAGTAGCATCTCCAACCATGATGCCTCACATGCTGCCATTGTAGCACCTTTATACTCAGCCTCTGTACTCGACAAAGAAACAGTGGATTGCTTCTTGTTGCTCCATGTAATAGCTGCACTCCCAAGTGAGAATAGAAAGCCACTAGTAGATCTTCTATCTGGAATGCTACCAGCCCAATCTGCATTGGTGTATCCATGAACTTGCAAATCTACACGAGCTTTATAAAACAATGCATAATCCAAAGTAGCACTCACATAACCTAGAGTGCGCCTCAGAGCATCCAAATGTGGCTTCTTGGGAACCTTCATAAATTGAATTTCAAGTCCAATAGTGTAGCTAAGATAAGGCCTCGTAATTGTGAGATATATCAAACTTCCCACAATTTTCCTGTACATAGTAGCATTTTCCAATGCTTCACCTGGTGTAGTATCTAAATTCAAATTTTGATCTAATGGCATATAAGTTGGCTTACAATCAGCCATACCATACTTTTGTAGCTTATTCAAGGCATGTTGACTTTGTGACATCCATATACTAGTTTCTGTATGTATAAACTCAATGCCCAAGAAATAGCGCAGCACACCAAGATCTTTCATGTCAAACTCCTGCATAAGAAGTTGCTTAACCTCTTTGATGTTTTCTTCATTATCACCACCTAAAATCAATTCATCAACATAAATAGCCACGATCGTGATGCCATCATCACCCTTCCTTGCATATAGTGAATGATCTGCATCACACATAGAAAACCCAATGGTGGTTAAGTAATAAGCAATCCTTGCATGCCATGCACGAAGAGCTTGCTTTGGTCCATACAAAGCCTTTTGCAACGTGCAAACATATTTTGGATGCTTTGAATCTTCATATCCTTATGACTGGTCCATGTATACTTCTTCTTGTAACTCACCATGTAAGAAAGCATTCTTCACATCCATCTGATGCAAAGTCCATCCTTTTGTTGTAGCTTATGCAAAAAGTGTTCTGACAATAGACCTTTTAGCTACAGGGTTGAATGTTTCCTCATAATCAATGCCATAAGTTTGTGCATATCCTTTTGCTACCAAACATGCTTTATACTTGCTTATGCTACCATCAACATTGTGCTTTACCTCGTAAACCCACTTGCAGCCTATGGATTTCTTTCCTTGTGGCAATGGAACCAGCTCCATGTATCATTTCCATAAAGTGCAGCCATCTCTTCATCCATATCTTTTTCCCAATCTGCATTTCCAATTGCTTCTTCAAAACAAGAAGATTCAACATCTTGTATTACCTTTGTCATGTAGGCACAATGGCGAGCCATGTAACTATCATATGTCAATCGTTGAATTGAATTCCATATCCTTCCAGATCTTCTTGGTCTTGGGTCACTTCTCCTTGTATCATCTGCATGTGACTTTCTTACTCCTGGAGTCTTCACAGAGGGAAATCCAAGTTCCTCATCAAGACTTTTTGCTTAATCGCTTGAATCTCCATCATCTTCAAAACTTGCACATGTTTTATGACCATTAGAAAGCTTTTCTTTACCTTTCTTGGATGTAATTGATGAATTTGCTAGACTGAAATTTCCACGCAATCTTCCACTCCATGGATTTGAGTTGGAACTATTGCTTGGTGATGCATCCAATCCACTCAAAGCTTGAGATTATGCACTTGATTTTTCAATATTTTCTTTGTCATTTGGTTCAAGATTCAATCCTTCTTTGATATTTGCATAGAAGCTTGACATTTCATCAAATACAACAATTGGATTTTTGTTCATGATGTATATAGACGTATGCATAGCTTCTGCCCAATAACAATGAGGCATATTCTTCTCAGCCATCAAGGCTCTTGCTATTTCTGCAATATGTCTATTTTTGCATTCAGCAACGCCATTCTGTTGTGGTGTGTACGTGCATGAAAACTAAATGACTTTTTAGAAAATTGTTGAACTCATTTGACATGTATTCATCTCCTCCATCAGATCTTAGTGTTGAATATAGTTCCCTGTCTACTTTTCTACCATACCTTTAAAATTCTAAAAGTGAGTGAATACCTCACTCTTCTCTTTCATGAAATAGACCCACACTTTCTATGTATGCTCATCAATGAAAGTAACATAAAACCTGCAAAGTACTAAACCATTCCGCATGATTGGTCATGTGATTTGAAGCACCTAAATCAACATACCAGACATTATCATTTGATTTTGAAACACTAGAAGACATCGTATTCATCATGTGATGTTGAACCATGAACAACTTCTCAGAATCATCTACACTTGTGGATGCATAGTTGTTTTGCTGCCTTTTGTTATTTTGATTCTTCAACCTACAATCACGTTCAAAGTGTCGAGGTTTACCATACTTCCAACATCCTTTAATATCGTTACCTGAATCATTTCTTTGGAAATTTCTACGTCCTCTTTGGCTCCCCTTGCCTCGAAACTGTCCTCTTCCTCCTGCATGATTCTGTTGTTGACTTTGGTCTTTCCTCTTCCACTTCCGAAACCTCTACCTCTGCCTCTTCCTCTATGAGAGTAGAATGCCTGCTTAGAACTAGATTTTCTGTGGGAGTTTGAATCCTCACCAAGATTCTTTTGTTCAATAATCAGCATAAATACCAGATCAGCAAAATTTAGAATATTTTCCTTGGTCTGTATGGAAGTTCTGAACTGCTTATATGCAACTCCTAAACCACGAAGGCACACTTCCATCGTATCTCTATCCTGTATGCTAAGAGATGGCCAATACATTACGTTTCATGCTCCTTGATTCCATTCCTCATATGCTCTTAACCGTTCTACAGTCCGATTCCTCTCTCGTAACTACATAGCATTTTCGTTCTCTCCTTCAATGTACTTCCAATAGCCTTTCCCCATCAAGAAATTTGTCATTCTAAATCTCCAACCATGGAAGTTGTTCTTGTCCAGCTTATTGCTCATAAGTTGACTCATTCCATCTGCGTTTTCCATTTCCACAACAATTCACAACACTGCAAAACACTACAAGTAGCACTTCTGCTTGAACACTATTGCACTATGATGTCACAATTCGATCTTAGAAAAACACATTTTCGTGTATCAACAGTACACGAAATCGCTTGAAATTCTAGATTTGGAATATATGAGTGTTGTTGAACACGACGCAAGTTACAATTTCTAAAATTGACCTAGTTTTAATGTGGCTACCTTGCAGGCTCGAAACAGAGGGCAAGATGGCTTTGAAACTTCGATTGACAAAAAGAGTGATCCTAAAGGGATAAGTATTGAAAATATTTTGAGGTCTTGTACCTTCATGCTGATTTTCTCGGCAAACAGAGGTCATTTGTGAATTGTGTTTTATCCACGCCTTGCTGCACACTCTTCACCATCGCCTTCTCCACGAGCTCTCTACATCCACGCTCACTCTAATACTATGTTAGGAGGAAGGAGATAAGGAGGAGAGCTCACACACACACACACACACTCTCACAATCAAAGAGAAGCACACACTCAGATTGAGGCAAGGAAGAATGATCTTCTTCTTCTTCTTCTATTACATAAAAAGGAACGAACAAGAATGACCTAAAAACAAGAATACAACAAGTGCAATATATAAAGACCAGTACATAAGGAAAAACTTAATGTCCGAAAATGAGTGAGCTGGCAAGAAACAAATGTGCCATCACTTGTGGTAGATAAATCTAGTACTGATCAATGAAGTATCCCTGACATATCCTGGAGGTGTGACCATTATACATGTCAAAGAAAGGAAAAACCTGATACGTGTCATCCTGGATCATCACATGTTGAGCTTGATATCTCAACACATAGGACCTCCCCTTTGATAATGTTCTAGAGAGTCGCGGAGCATCCGATCGCTTCACCCTAGTGCAAGCACTGCTACCTATCCATTGAAAATGTTTCTCATATCTTCTTTACTTGTCCCAACTCCAAGAGGCTTTGGCAGATTGTGAGAAATTAGACTTCATGAAGGAGGAATTGGATAAGCTATTAGAGGTAGGATTTATTTATCCTGTTGAGAAAGATACATACACTTCACCCATTGCACTAGTGCCTAAGAATGGAAGCTCTGAGTATGTGTGCATTATAGGAAATTGAACGTAGCCATGATAAGTAATCCCTTACCATTATCTTATTGCAATAATTTATTAGATCCAATAGTAGAATAGCAGATGTGCAACTTCCTAGATGGTTTTAGTTGGTACAATCAGATCACTATGACCCTAAAGACCAAGATAAAGTAGCTTTTTGTGATGTAATGGGGAGTATATCCATCAACAATAATTAATTTCGGTTTGAATAAGGTAGATTTGACCTTTTAAAAGTGGTTAATGCACATTGGTGACTGTTAACTCACCATTTTATGAAAGTGTTCCGTGATGAATTGAGTGCTACAAGTAAGGAAACAAAGCATCTTAAATATTTAGAGTTACTTTTCTTGAAGTGCAAGGAGTTCTGACTATCTTTGAACCTTGTCACATGTGTGCTTTACATAATAAGAGGATTCATGAGAGAGGATTCTGACTTGGACATATTGTAAGCAAATATGGTATTGCTATTTACCCTAAGAAGATTCAACAATTTGTACAAGTGGAATCACCCAAGACTCTCAATCAATTAATAAGGTACATCGATCAAGTAAGGTGGCACAATAGACTTTTAAAGTATTTGCCACATGTGTCCACCATTAACACATCTGAAAACAAGAAATTTTCAATTTGTATGGACTGAAGATCAAGATAAGGTTTTCAATATCCCAAACAAAATGATGTTAGTGGCACCTATATTATTACCTCCTGATTGCTCAATGACATTTCATTTATTTGTAGACATTTCTCGCATTGGCATGAAAACTATTTTAATGCAAGAAGTGGAAAACGTTGGTACAAGCCTATGTACTATGGAAGAAGAATGCTTAGTAGTAGTGAGAGAAACTATAAAATAAGAGAAAGATAATTCCTTGGCATCGTTCCTGGACTATAGAAATTCAAACACTAATTATTGGAGACCAAGATAATTATTCATGAGTAGCTCTTATTTATTTAGTGAAAAAACCACACATGTCTAGGAGATTGCTAAGATTGGTCTGGCTCATGCAAGAGATTGATTACATAGTAATTCATAGGCCAAATAGTGAGCATGCAATTGCAAATTACCTTATCTAGCACGAAACATTTGATGTCCCTACTTAGTTATCTGATGACTTATATGATGCACTACTCTTTAGACCACAATATGAATCTTTATAGGATGCGTGGTATATTAGTATGTTGGAATTTCTTACCAAAGGTATGTATATCTCTTGAGTATGAGAAGGTGGACAAGAGGAAGCAACTAGCATTTCAGCACAAGGAGTTTGTTGTTATTGTTGATGTACTTTGCAAATACTGATCAAATTGTACATAAATGTGCATTAAGCTGGGAATAAAAGTCAACATTAGTTGAAGCACAAAAAGAATCTACACGAGGAAACTTTTATGGGGAATTTAGTGCATGGCAGGTACTTCAAGCTGCTTTGTGGTGAGCCACACTATTTAAAGATTCTTTTGATTTTATTAAGATTTGTAAGGTATTCCAAGAGATGGAAGAACATTTTAAATAGATCCAATGTCACTTCAGATAGTTTTATTGTTGGGTCCTTTCATGAAATGGGGCTTGAATTTTGTTGATACCATACATCTAGTAGCAAAGAATAGAGGTAATAGATACATATTAGTGGAAATGGACTATTGTATAAATTGGGTAGAAGCCATAGCCCTACGAGCAGTAAAGCAATCTTAGTAGCTAAATTTTTGTATAGGAGCATTTTAATTCATTTGTTTCCCTATTGAGTTGGTTTCATTCCATGAAGTACATTTTATAAATGCAATAATTGAGGAATTTACGAAATTTCATTTAATTTTGCAAAAAATGCCATTAATTATCTCAAGAAAGTAGGCGATTTGAATCAACTACCAATATTTTGATACAAAAACTTAAGAGATTGAGTGAAAATTATAAGGAGGATCGGGATGAAAACTTGGATTCATCTTTATGGAGTTTCAAGATAGCTTACAAAGCTTCAATATTTATGAAAATATTTAAGATGACTTATGGTCTTGAAAAGATATAGTTCCTATGGAATGTTTAGTCCTAAGCTTAAGAATACATGTTCAATATGGACTGGAACAAATCCTTGCAGACCATGATAGGCACATGCAATTACTATTTGAAAGTACAAAGGTTACATGCAGCTTACACTATAGAGGTAATTCAAAAAAGCAGAAAAGCATGGATAAAAATAAATATAAAGGAAATGATTTTCTAAAAGATTGGGTATTGAAGAAGAGGAAAAGACAAAGAAAAATGAATTTAACTATTTAGCTCCATTTCAGATTGTTGAATAGGTGGGGCCTTGTACATATTTGCTTTGTGATAGTGAATGAATAATTTTCCGAAAATTCGTCAATGGGTTTAGATTAAAATTTTATTATTTTTCAAGACAAAAACGGGAAGAAAACCAAATAAGGATGACATCATTGTACATTAAAACTCAATTGAAAAGTTACAAGCGGAAACATGCTTTATTCTTTAACGTAATTGCAAGGCTTCAACTATTGCAAAACAATTTTTTTTTGCAGAAAGGAAGTTCGGCCGAGGCCAATCTCCCATGCTTCATAGAGCAAATATATAAAGTGAATGGGCTAAGTGCCCTTGGGATTCCTGTACCCCAGAAGACGTAATAGTTATGACAGTATGGGATACTCGTACTGAAATATAGTTCCATGATGCAAAGTAGGTGGGTATAATAACAGGCTAAGAAGAATTCTTGGAGCATTGTTTCATTAATAAGAAATTTATTGCTAGTGACTATGGAACTGAGGAACAATCAATTGTGGCGTGTCAAAAAAATTTCTTCCATTAAGGGATACGAGCACTGAAATATGGTTCCATGATGCAAGTAGGTGAGTATAATAACATAAGAAGAATTCTTGGAGCATTGTTTCACTAATAAGAAATTTACTGCTACTGACTATGGACCTGAGTAATAACCAATTGTAGTGTGTGAAACTACTGTAGTGTACTCAAATCGCATAAATTTTGTTCATATTTGTTCCATACAGTTTTAGTTATCATCAATGAAGACGAAAATTGTTTCGCGTAATGTGGATTAAGTAGATGTTAGTGCAAATTTGTACTAAATTAACCCTTGGATATGATAGGGTCAAGCTTGAATTAAAGTTCTTGATTCATTTAAGGGGTTTCTTGGATACTCATACTCAAATATTGCGTAGTTTCTCTTAGTCCGTATCCTACAATTGCAAGTATTATGAACTGATATAAAACACACTAAATTTATCTATAGGTATGGCTTCCCAACAAAACTCTTATGACATTCCGTTATCACAGGATGATTCATCCCCTATTGTTATGGAACGAAAGCGTCAACGTGGAAATCTATGGCATTGTTCTAGAAAGTCCACAAAAGTAGCCATGGAACACGTTCACATAACTAGTCTTCAAACTTCTGAGGTTGAAGCGCTCGCTACTCCATCCAATAAGGAACCCAATACATTTGATAAATTATCATTTGAGCATGAGATTGCAAAATGCAATCCACATATAGTGCAGTGATTACAAAGAGTGAAGCAATTATAATTTGCACATCTTCTGGAGGAGCATTGACGTGATGGAAGAGTCTAAGAATCCGTAGCACACAATATTTAAGTAATTGAAGGTAAATTGTTGGTACATTTTGATGAATTAAAGAACTAATTTCTGAAGTGTTTATATTACCTCTACGAGGCAATGAAGCATTCGAAAGAGCCTCTCAGGAAGTTGCGATTTTGGTGCACCCATTGGAGAAAGAGGGTATTATACGTTATCACGTACGCATGATATAGATCAAGCTAGTCAACTTTGGTGGATTCTCGAAAGAATCTACATTTTTGTCAAACTGGAATATTTTTCAAGGAAAAGTTATTCAGTGTCTGTAACATTGGGCTTATTTTAATGGTGGACATGAGCTCCATATTGTTTTCTCAGATAAAAGTAAAATTGTATAGGCAGCAAAACTGATTAATATATTTATGCATTGTACCATCATGCCGTCAATAATTATGTTTTAGAATAGCTCTCACTAACAACTAAAGATGTAATCGGCCCAAGAAATACTTAAAATGCTAAAATCACACCTCGATGAAAAGTCAATGTAACACGATTTTAGATAGTAGCTCTTGAAGAGCCACCTTCGGTGATATTACCTCAATTTCAACAAGCTATTTTGGACAAAAGGGAAATAGAGATAAGCACTATCAAACCCATGCTTTCGATCAAGAAGAAGCTAATCACGAATGTACACAAGGAATAATCAGTTAATGTTTCGGTAGCAAAACCACAAAATATCCCAGAGAGCACATACACCACAACAACTACTTTGTTGAATCAATTACAAGCAATCTTTTTGGAGAAGGATACTACTCATAAGGGTTTACTTGAGTCAATTTAAAGTTTAAAGTAAAAAATCCTTTAATTGAAGGAACAAAGATTTTCTTAAGAAGATTTCGCACATAAGTAAAATAGAAATAAGGCAAATATTAACAGCTTATTGGATGAACATAAATATTTAGTGGACCAGATGATCTTGTTGGAAAGCAGTGCTCATTATAGCAAAGAGTCTGTAGAATCACTACACATATTCAAATGAGATTGCACTAATTCTTTGAGAAAGTTTTACACAACTATGTCTAGCTATCGACAGACAAAAGCTTCTTGTAGAGGAGAATTAATGGTTGTAGAGATGTGTAAGAGAAAGTAATAGATTTATCAAATAACCTAGACTTAGAAGGATGATTTATGGAAAATACGAGGACAGATAAAATGAGAAGTGCCTTGATTGAAGAAGAAAAATTTTCGCAATAGGTGGAGGAGAAGATAACAGCTATGGTATCTCCCGCTATAATCAGTTTGGGGAAAACCCAAAGGTATCATATTTCTATGACGGAAAATCGAATTATAGTATTACTAGCAAATAATGAAGTCCTGTATTTAAAAGTGCAAGGAATACAATACAAATAAGAGAGGCACTATGAAGTAGTACGCTTACTCATGTTATCTAGTAAACCTCTTGGCTTTTTTTATGTTCACATTGTTGATACTTCCTCGCATCATATTAAAAGTGATAATTTGAGCGATGCGATTTTGTAAACGGATAATACATTTGAAAAAACTCAGGAAATATTTTAGGATAGAAAGCCTCTTTCAAGGGAATGAAAGGGTCCAAGGAAGATCCTTTAGAAGTACTTCCCCACTAAATAATGCCAGGTGTTAACATGGTCAGGAGTCCTTAAATTATATTTAATTGTGAAGGATCAATGTATTCAGTTTTTTGGATAAGTAATCACGTACTTTCAAATGGTCTTTTCAAGGATTCAAAGTTTTTTTTTTTGTTTTGTTTGGCAAGGGGGGTTTTTATTATCAAGAAAAATGAGTCATTTGAAAGTTATGCAAATGGAAGCTTTGTTTTGTAACCTTTGAACGTGCTACGTTGTAGATGTTGGTTTCTTTGCAATCAACTTTTGCAAGTATTCAGAGTTTTGCCTATACTAAATGTTCATTTGCAATTCTGAGTGTTATGGAGGAATCTATAATGCGTTATTATGGAGTAATATATAATGGTTCATTCATGTGATCTACAATGCGTTATTATATGCTTTAAGTTAGAACATGTAAATCCACAACGTCCATGTAATTATTGTATTGCGCAATCATCTTCTGATCGGTATGCGTAAAGCTCTGGATTCTCATGTTTCGAAAATGTGGCCTTTGGGTAACGGGATTAAGATTATCTTTGGCTTATACAATAACTCAGTTACTTTGCAATACTTCACTACTCTGTAGTAGTTTATTGTCCTACAGTACTTAGTCTTGTCGTTGTAGGAGTTTCTAGCCTGTATCCTATTCAGTATGTCATTTTCCCAACTAAGATTTAAAGAATTTTGAGATAAAAACATGATGAAAACTGCTTGGAATTCAACACAATATAATGTTAACTTCTTCGCAATGAAAACTTTGTAGCATGTGAAAGAAAAAGTAATCGTTATATTATTGTGATATTTCCTTCGTCGTATTACAAGCATTATGTCTTTGTAATCATATAGAGCGCATATTCATTACATTCAAGCTTTAGAATCTCATTATATGAATCATCGAAGTTACCTGTCCATGCTCACTTCTTTCAATGATTCATGCTGCAACTCTCTCTCTCTCTCTCTTTATACTTTGCATATGCTCTTCTATTTAATCTGCATCTCTATTCACTTGACATGCCAACGTATAACTATCATACCATCATTTTTTTTTACAGACTAATGTGAAATGCCAATCAAAATCCACAAGACAATATACGAGGAATAAATAAAAATGATATCCTCTGAGCCATCCAATATCAACATCTAACACAAACTGATAGGGGGGGTTTTATCTTGGAAAGAGGAAAATGAAATATTAAGGGATCCATAATCCCTCTCGGCTACTTTGTGCTGAGATTGACGTCTATATCCATATTCATTTGATCATGCTCAACTTCCTTTCAAAACTTTGACTACTTCGAGCACTTCAATCTAAAAATCCCACAGTCAATCATAATCCAACACTGCTTAACAACCTTTACCAATGTGTCGTGAGGATCTCCTTGAAGCATAGCCTATGTTGAAAATTATTTTCTCTCCTAAACTCAAACTTAGTTTATGCATGTTGTGCGTAGATGTTTATTCAACATGATTTAGAGTGCTACCACTTCAGATTCTATGGCTATCAACATCACCACTTCTTGTAATTGGTCAATTAAAAAATAATAATTTTATGTTTTAGTCCTTTAAAAAGTAACACCACTACTAAAATCAAGAAATAAATTTTGTCCCTCGCTTCAAGCCATACCAAATCTCTATTTTAGGCTATATCTATTATAAAAAATTCCAAGTATGATCTCACAAGGTACCTACCAACCAATTGCATGTCTTCCGTGAATTTCTCTGATCTAATTTCAGTTTCTTCTAATCCTATTAATCTCTTTTTGAGAAACTTTTATCTCACATCATTTTTTAGCTGCCAAATTTTAGCCAATTTGCTATCAATCCATTGTCAAGTCTTTAAGTTCTTGTTTAAACTGCTCCTTATTTCAAATGTCATTTTGAGATTTATCATTTTTCTTTATTCTCTCCCTATTTCTCTTCTACAAAGCAACAAATTATTCTTATAGACTAAGAATACTTAATGTCTTAAGTAATATGGGATTGATTCTTTAAGTGTGAAATCTCTATCATCAACTTTTATTTCTTACATTAACTTATTCATTGAGGATAATATTTCCTCTATAATTGAATTCAAAAGATGGAAAAGCATCAAGTATTAGAAAAAAAGAAAGATAGTGTGATCTCTATTTCAATATCCTTTCTAAATCCTTATTTCCCTAAACTACTTTACAATTAAGTTTCAAGGTTGGCTTGATAGGTCTAACACCTGCAATTTTCTTGGAAATTGCAAATATGATCAAATACAATTTATCTATTATCAATGATGGGAGTCATTCACCTTGAAAATCAACTAATTAAATGTTTTACCATACGTTGAAACTTGATTGAATCTTCATCCTGCTTTCTTTCAGACTAATTGAGTATGATGCAATCAAATAAGTAGCTACTTTTCTAATATATCATTGTGTTTTTACTTTTGATATAGTTCCATATTGATTCTTTTGTAAAAATTAGTTGCTAGTTTCACTTGAATCTCTTTTTTAGCTATGTGAAAAAGTGTTCATTTTTCCATACTTAGATGCTTCAGTTTGATTAGTGCCAAGCATTTTTCAAGAAATCACTCACTTTTTTTTATAACAAACTATATTTCGACTTTGAGAAATTTTGAAGTCCGGATATGTTCCAACTGCCAGTCAAAAATCTGATTTCGTACTCACGTATAAAGATTTAAATGATTACCATGGGTCTACACATGTTGGAGAATATGCTCTTTCACGCATTGAAGCTCCAACAGCCTCCATGAGTGAAAACTTAAAGAACCAAATCCTCTTGAGACAACTCACATTTTTCGAGATATCCAAGGATAAATCGTAATGCATTTAGGGCGATGTCTCATTCTCTCCATAGTGGGTGATAAGTGTACCAAACCTTGTTCCATACCTTATAGACGAGCTTGGTTTAAATGCACCATTTTTGTAAGTTTTGTAGGTTCTCCTTGTTCATGATCTGCTAGACTAGTTGCTAGATGATGTCATAAATACTAGCTATCATCATGTCCAAGGAGATTTCCTCTATTAAAACTTTCCTTTCCATGGCGAATAGCACCATACTCAAAAACAATAACTATGGTCCCCTAGAAGCTCAATTTACATGTATAAACTGGCATGAAAGGATTCGTCACATCACAAGTCCAAACTTGCACAAGATTTAGTGTGAATCCAATGTAGCATAAGTAAATAAAAAATAAATTGAGCCCATAATTATCTATGAGGTTTTTGTATTGTAAAATAATGTGCATTTCTTCCTATGAAACTTTATAAGATTCTAAGAAGTTTAACAAAAATTATTGATATACATATGCATATGCACTCCTTATATTACTCATTAAATTTGTAGAGACTCATGTTTCATTCACCACTGATTGCGTTTGAGGTAACTCAAAAATCTCTCCTCCCAACCTTATGCCTGTATATATAACTGCTTGAATCAATGAGGACCACAAATGTAACTAGAGTCCACAAGTGCATGTGCAAATCTCCTCCACTCCTTTCATATCTTCCACTAGAGTCTACTAGTGGCTGGAGTATTATCGACCACTACTTTAGCACTTCCACTATCCCCCCTGCCCAAATAATTCAAAACACCATCTTGCTTTGGACTTTGAGAAATTGGTCAAAGTACAAATTAGTGATTGAATTATAAGGGTAGATCTAAAAACATCCCTAGCCATTTCACTATCTCTTGATGTGCGATCTAGGCACAAACATATGAAATAGATGGATTCCAATTACTACTCCATTTCTAGGCATGACTGATGCATGGACTAAGACTTTGAGAACTCTTGATTCACTTGAATTTGACTTCGAAAACTTGAAGTTGGATTGGCCCAAACATCTGACTTGGATGTTTGTACAATAGTTAACTCCCAACTAACAGTTACTTGATTTCTTTACCCAACTTGAGGACTACTTTGTGCTAATGGGCGAGAAAATCCTATGTAAACTGTAGGACAAAATTTTCTATTTACTTTGTTTCAACCTTACTATATCTTGACCAAGTCAAATTCAAAATGAAAATAATCCAATTTAGGATACTTTTCTCAAAAATGTTTGGCTTTAAGTTCTTGAGAATTGTCAAGTTGATGAGCAATTCCTAAGTTCTCTTTTCTAGAGTGTACTGAACTCTAGTTCATGAGAGTTATGCTAGTAACTGGAAGCAAACTCAAAATAATAAGTCAATTTTGGACTTATCTATCTTTTGAAGATTGAATAAGTTCTTATACATCTAACTAGGATGTTTAATTTAGTTATCTAGTTCCAATTGGCTAACCCTAGACTTTTGCAAAAGGAATCAAATACCATATCTAAGTCAATTCCAAAAGATTTGGAAAGTGGAAGAAAATAACTAAAACTCTATATAACTAATTCAAACTTCTAAGGTATAAACTTGCTCTGAGTCAAATACTTGATTACCCAAGACTTTAACTTTTGAGGTGGATGTCCAATAATAGCCTTGAAAGTAGTTTTAGAGTGGTTAATTTTGGAGCCTCATGCCTCATAAAAGTTATTAAGGAAAAAACAAAAGGTATCAATACTGGTCGGATGGTTATGCACAAAAGCATTCGTGTCGTCAAGAAAGAGTCTCATGATCATCTAGTCTTGATTGAGGGGAAGAATGAGGCCTTCACTAACACCTAAGAGAGTTCGATGTTTAGCTAGGTAGTTGAGACCATTGACAACGATTGTAAAAAGAAGAGGTGCTAATAACCCCTTGTCCCATAGAATGTTTTAATTAAATAGCTTGAGAATACTTGCCATTGATGTTTATCTGAGTTGAGGCATTTCGGAACAATGTTAAGGTAATCTTAATAATGTTTTGGCTATAGTCAAGGTCTTTCACAGATTGGAGAATCAAATCCCACTCAAGTCCATCATAAGCTTCGTCAACATCAATTTCAAGCAAGAGGATATCTTGAGTTGACTCTTCAAAAAAAATCCAAGCCTTCCCAAACATCAATGATAGCCCCAAGCATGGACCTCCCCTTCATGAATCCCTTCTTAACCTTAGTAATCTAGTTGTATATGTAACATTAGTTCTGATCTTGTAACCAGTTTGTAACATCATAATTGGAGACCAATTTTCAATCCTTTTTTTGCTACCTTTTTTATGAATAAGCTTCATAACTCCTTCATTGAGGGACTCAAGGAGCGTGTTGAAAGATACAATGTTGTGTCACACCAAATGTAAGAGAATAGTCACCATGTACTTGAAGGTCTTGATAAACTCACTGGTAAGGCCATTCAGCCCGGGCTTTGCCATTAGGAAGCAGATAATAGCATCAAAAGTCTCATTATCCGAGATGGGAGATTCAAGAAGAGGATTCATTTTCTTTTTCAATTCTTTTTGTTTTGACTCTAGAAATGGTTGCCATGCTATGATGCCTATGAGAAGAGAGAGAGAGAGAGAGAGAGAGAGAGAGAGAGAGAGAGAGAGAGAGAGAGAGAGACAAAAAGTCCCCAAAAGCTAGGCGAAGTGATTGAGAATTAACATACTACTTTCTTCATGTATCTTGCACTCAAAACCATTGATATCCATCATAAAATGGATTGCATCCTTCCATTGCTTCTTCTTAAGGAGCCCACACATCTATTTAGTAGGTTTGTCTATTTTTCATGGTCACCAACCTTTAAACTATGTTTGGAGATTCTTTCTTTGAATTTCATCCTTATATCTTAGCAAGCTTCTAATTTTCAGGATCCCTATCTGGTATTGAGAGTAGCCTTTGGTGACTTCTTACTCAAGATGTCGAAGCATTCTATATTAAAGTCCCCACAAAGAAAAATTTTGAAAGGAAGAGAGTCCAGTGATTGCCAAGTGGTGAATATTTCATAATCAATATTCGGAGCATACACAGAGACTATGGTGAGCAAGAACCCCATAGGAAGCCCCAATCCACTAATGGTTCTGATCCACAAGAGCATCCACAAGTCTAGAGTAACAAGTGTTTTTCATGTTGATAATTAAGCCCCCATTTCCCTTGGGATGCGTGGTGGAGATTCAAACATGGGATGAAGAAATACATTTCAATCTCTTTTGAAGGCTCTCACTATCAATTTTGATCTCTTAAAGATAGACAAAGTCCTTCTTAAGGATTTTATTGCAGATCCACTAGCCAATAATGAATGCTCTTTTTTTCAAATAAAGGAACTTCGGCCTTAGCCTACTCTCCCACTCTGTGGGACTTGGGGGGTCCCATGGGCACTAGTCCCCTTCTCTTGTACTTTTCTTTTCCTTTATTTAATACAAGTAAGGGAGAATAATGAACGCTCTTGAGGGGTCAGACAACCCTCTAACATTAAAAGAAATAATGATCATTCTCATGTGTGGATGGTGTAGCATTTCCCCAATCACAAGGTATCCTCAATCAAAAGCTTTTGATCACTGAAGAATAGTAGACGAGAGAAAAAACACAAAAACTCGCACAAGACAAGTGAAAATCCGACTTGGAAGTGTAGATAAGATATGAGTAAGAGAAAGAGAAGTTTTGGTATTATACATTTGAATCAATCGATAGAATAGCTTTGAGAAATATCTTCTTGATGAAGCCTATACCTTTCAAACATCCCCGAGCTATCACAATCTCATTCACACTCACACTCTCAATCATACTCTCACTCTCACTCTCACCCTCACTCTCAATCATAAGGTAATTCTCTAATTTTCAGCCTCTTCATCCTTGATGGAGAAAATCTCCTTCAAAACAGAGTTTGCCATCCCCAAGGAATTGCATGATCGACAAAATATAGAAAATGTAGCTCTCCCTCTGTTGCATGAAAAACTTTCGCAAAAGCATGTGTTTGTGATAGTCAAGTGCTTTCTTTAGCAATACCTATCCAAAAATAGAAGAAAACAAGTGAGACAACATATCCAAAGATATCCATAAGCGTGCCTGGCAACATGTATGCTTCAAATCCATGGATTTGAATAGAAATAGAGAGCCCCATTTCTTTTAAGTACTAAAAGCTAGCACTTTTCCAAGCCATCTAACTGAAAAATGGTGAGGAGTACTTAACTTAAGCTTTTGAGAAATAGAAATGCTCAACTTTTTTATCTCCACAATAGTGTTAGAGATAGAACTAGATCGAAATCTGCCTCTTAGTATCATTTTGAGCCCTACAAGTTTAGAAATTCAAGAGAGAGAATGAAATCATTCTTATAGTGAACTAAATTTAGAGCCTTCAATGAGGCACTTAAAACATGATTCACAAAAATTTCTCAGAGACATTTTTATCCTCTTATGTATGCTCTACCTTTCTCTCACATAGCATCTCTCTTAATTTTTTCATCTTTACATTCAATTTTCAAGAAAAAAAACATGATGCGGATTTTCGAGAGAGAATATAGAACTTTTCATTCTTAAATTTTTCCTACATGCATAAAATGACCTAATCATTCATTCTAAACATTATGCCCACAATGTAATTTGAAAAGTTCAAAATGACTTATTCACTATCGAAAGGCCTATTACAATTCTTCCCCCCTTTTTGAGAGCTCTATCCTTATAGTTGGAAAGAAGGATAATGTGCCAAAAAATCATAAATGTTCACCCAAGTCGAATCTTCAACTAGATGTGTCACCAAAATCTCTACATTAGATCTATTTCTAAGTAATCTTTCCCTCCTATCTAATACTATCTCAAGTCGAAGAGCCATCGTCTTTCATATTATATTTGTCCTACAAATCATACGCAACATAAGGCACATATCTTTTGAGTAAGCTAACATGAAATAGAGCATGCACATTTAAATGTTCACGTAATTTCAACAAATAAGCAAGAGATACAATTTTTTTCAAAACTTTAAAAGGACCTGCATATCGTGGAGAAATTCTATGATCTTTTCCTAATAACAAGTTAGATCGGTGAGGATTGACTTTAAGAAAAACCATATCATCTGTTTAAAATTCAAGTGTTCTTCTCTTCAATTCATAGAGATTATTTTGCCTTTTTTGAGCTTCTTTTATGTGTTGCTTAATTTTTCCAAGTTCTTCCTCCATCTTATCAATCATTTCTTTAGATACTTCTACTTTATTTGGAAAACTAGAAAATGAAGGTGGAGTCAAACAATAATAACTAGACATAGCCTCAAATAGATTCTTTTTTATAGATGCATGCCATGCACTATTGTATGCAAACTCGACTAAGGGAAAATATTCACTCCAATTATCCTTCTTTTCATTCACATATATATGCAACATATCTTCAAGTACACGATTAACCCTCTCGGTTTCCCCGCCAGTTTCTAGATGGAAATCTCTACACATACAAAGTTGAGTTCCAATCAATTCAAATGTTGCTCTCCAAAACTTTGATGTCAATCTAGTCTCTATTAGAAAGTATGTTTTTAGGCATTCCATTACAAATAGTCTTGCAATATTCAAGGCAGTATCAATCTTTTTGATAGGAAAGAAATGTGCCATCTTCATAAGTCGATCAACTATCACAAATATGGTATCATGTTTACTTCTCATTGTAGGTAATTTAGTGCTAAATTCCATAGAGATAGACTCCTACTTCTGATTTGGAAGATTCGAAGATTGAAATAATACAGGCATCCTCTAAAACTCAAATTTCACATGTTGCCCCTTTAAACATACACTAACATATTTTCTAATATCATGCTTCATACATGGATAGAAATAAGAATATGTTGTTTTAACATAGGTCCTTGAATAACCTGGATATGAAGAAAAAGATCCATCACGACAATCATGCAATATTCTAACTTTTAATGGAGATTCAAAAGATATGCATAATCGATTGTTACAATACAAAGATCCATTCTAAAAGTAAAATTTTTCTTGATACATTTTTCCCTTGTTTGCATGAAAAAATGTCAAGATAGGTGCATAAAAAGATTCATGTTTTAGCTCTTTTTCAATTTTATTGAGAAAATTAGAATTTATTACAGAAAGGAGATTACATGAAGGTCTTTTATTCAATTCATCAGCAACCTTATTTTCCTTAGTAACCAAATACCTAATGGCAAAATCATACTTGCTTAATAATTCAATCCAATACTTTTTCCCATTCTTAAGCAATGGTTGTGTGAAAATGTATTTTAGACTTTGATGATGTGAATACAATGCAAAATTAACCCCTAATAGTAGATGTCTCCAATGATTAAGTGCATGTATAATAGCAATCTTTTTTAGATTATGTAGGATAATTAAGTTCACGTTTTCTACTACGACTTGCATCACATGCAACCACAAAAGGCTATCCCATTTCTAGTATTTTCAAACCACAATTTTGAACAACGTTTTGTTTCAATGATTCAAATGATTTTTTACATGCGTCACTCCACACAAATCATGCATTTTTTTAAGTCAACTCTGTGAGGGGATTAGCTATCTTAGAGAAATCCTTAATATGTGCTCTTTCATATTGTGCCAATCCTAAAAAAATTCTAACATCCCTTACAATTTTAGGAACTTATCAATCAACTATTGTTTTTACTTTATCCTGGTCTATATGAATTCTTTTTTTAGATATGACTCTTCCTAGATACACAAGTTTATCCTTAGCAAAGAAACACTTACTCTTCTTTCCATACAATTTGTGTTTTCTAAGACTTTGCAAAGTCTTCTTGAGATGTACAACATGCTCAGGATCATCTTTAGACTATACAAATATATCACAAGAAATACTAATATGAATTTGTCTAGGTAATCATCAATAACATTGTTCATCAAGCACATAAATGTGGCAAGAGTGTTTATTAATCCAAAAGGTAAAACCGTAAACTTGTAGTGATCATAACATGTTCAAAATTATTTCTTGGGTATATCTTCTGTTTTCTTTATCCTAGTCTGATGATAGCCGGACCTTAAGTCAATCTTCATGAATACAATTGTTCTGCTTAACTGAACTAATAAGTCATCTATGTGAGGGAGTGGGTACTTATTTTTTAAATTCACTTTTATTCAACCCCCTGTAGTCAATACGTAATCTATAAGAGCCTTCTTTCTTCTTCTAAAATAAAACAGATGCATCCCAACGTGAAACACTCGGTCTTATCAAGCCTTTCTTCAAAAGATCATCTAGTTGAATCTTAAGCTCTTTTGATTCGTCTATGTTAAATCTATAGGGTGCTCTAGAATATGGTTGACTCCTCGGAGACAGGTCAATGGCATGGTCAATCTACCTAGGTGAAGGTATACCAAGCAAGTCTTCTTGAAATACATCTGTAGATTCTTTCAAAAGATTTTCTACATAATTTGGGAGAATTTCATCATTATCTTCCTCATGTAGATTGTTCATATACACTACAAATGTTCTACAACCATCACATATACCTCTAATTACCTACATCACAAAAATGAGAATAGGCTTAGGATTATGTGCATCACCTAGAATGTGGATAGATTCATTGTCTAGACTTAAAGTGATTGTTTTTTGTTTGGAATCAATTGTTGTAGAATTTTAAACTGACCAATGCATGCCTATAATTGCATCACCCTGTTTCATTTCAATCACATGGAAAAAAAACACCTATCAAAATAAGTAAATGCAAGGTTTCTAATATATCCTTTCATATAGTGCAGTCATCCATTGACCATCTCTACAAGTCTCGTTATGTGCATATTTAGGGGTATCCCTAAATTTTGTACCAATTTGAAAGATAGAAAACAATATGTACTACTTGAATCAATCAAAAATCTGATTCTATGTGTAGAAATCATACCCAAAATCATAATTACAGAAACCCTTGGGAAAGAACTAGCCGCCATGCAACATAAATTTGTAGTAAGGGCACTTACCTCTATCATCTAATTTCTCAACTATTTTACCTTCCTCAATGATGTTTATCACCTTCAATTGCGTAGGGTGAAAGATTGCCTTGTTTTGGCATTCATATGTCTGATGCCCTTGCTCCTAGCAATGGTAATTCAAATCAAGTTTTTTTTTTTTTTGCTCAATAAAATGAGGGTCTTGATGACAATGGATAGGTTGACACCTTCTTTGATTTTCCACCTGAACATGATTCTTACCTTGATTATTAGAAGATGAAGTCTTCTTTGAATTTTTTCATGTTTGTAGTACTCGTTCTCTGTGGCCTATGTCCCATCATAATGGTTCTAATTCTATTCACCTTCTACAAATTCAACTTTTCCATTTTCCCCAAATTCTGGGCCATCACAAGAGCATCCTAAAAGTCAATAGATCTAGATCTCTTCACTTGATAGCAAAGTTCCTCACAAAGCCCTTCAATAAACTTGCTCTTTAGAGCATCAACATGGACCTCCAATACATATTTGTGAAGATGTAGGAACTTTTCTTTGTACTCATCAACAGAAAAGCTATGCTTGTCACTCTCATGTTGTCAAAAATTATAAAAATCCATCTTCTTCTCCATATGGTAGTGTGGAGAAAAATAATTCTTTTCTTCTTGCTCTCTAAATACCTTCCATAAAACTGGGCCAGAACACATTTGAGTCTGCATATAGTACTTTCACCATAGCTTTGTGATGCCATGTAAGTGTAAGATCCCAACCTTTGCCTTGGATTCCTCACGTAATTGTCAAAGATCAAAGAAATCCTCTAGCTCTTCAATCCATGCCTCTGGATCTTCACTCCTCTTCTCCTCACCATCAAAATCATTCAATTTTTCCTGCTTATTTGCTTGAGGGCAAACTCACCCACCTCCATATGTTCATAATTGTGTTTCTATCTTTCTCTAGGCATACTAGATGTTCTCCCACATTCATCCACTTCATTCTTCAGCTCCACGAACAAATTTGTTGCACCTTCTAGTTGCTTTCCACCTCTTTCTTTGTGTAATTCTCCAAGAAGTTTCTGAATAAGCTCCTCTTGCTCATGAATCTTTTGTGACATACCTTCCATCATTATTGATGATTGATTCTATTGTGATACCACTTGTATCATTTTTTTTATCACAAGATATCCTCTATCAAAAGCTTTTGATCACTCAAGAATAGTAGAGAAGAGAAAAAATGCAGAACCTGCACAAGATAAGAGAAAATCTGACATGGAAGCATAGATAATATATGAATCAAAGAAAGAGAAGTTTTGGCATTATAGATTTGAATCAATCGATATAGTAGCATATCTCCAAGGAATTGCATGATCCACCAAATATAGAAAAGTCAGCTCTCTCCATGTTGCATGCAAAACTTTCACAAAAGCATGTGTTTGTAGTAGTCAAGTGCTCTCTTTAGCAGTACCTAACCAAAAATAAAAGAGGACCAATGAAAATACATATATGAAGATATCCGTAAGTGCGCATGGCAACACATATGATTCAAAACCATAGATTTGAATAGAAATAGAGAATCCCACTTTTCCTTAAGTACTAAATAGAATGGGACTTTTTTAAGCCCTAAAGCTCAAAAATGGTGAGAAATAAGCTTAAGCTTGTGAGAAATAAAAATTTCAACTTTTCAATCTGTACAATAGTGTTAGAGATAAACTACATCCAAATCCTCCTCCAAGTATCACTTTTGAGCCCTACAAGTCTAGAGATTCTAGAGACAGAATAAATCAAGGCATTTTCTTACATAATTAAATTTAGAGCCTTAAACAAGGTACTTAAAACATGATTCACAAAAATTTCAAAGGGACATTTTTATTCTCTTATTTATGCTCTATCTTTCTCTCATACAACATTTTTCTTAATTCTTCTATATTCACATTCAATTTTCAATGAAAAACATGATGCATATAAGGTTTGGAGAGAGAATATAAAACTTTTCATCCCTAAATTTTGCCCACATGCATGAAATGACCTAATTATTCATTCTAAACATTATCCCCCAATGTAATTTGAAAATTTGAAACATATACCTGTTTTTGTATGTATAAACTCAATGCCCAAGAAATAGCATAGCACACCAAGATCTTTCATCTCAAATTCCTACATAAGGAGTTGCTTTCCCTCTTTAATTCTTCCTTCATTATCACCACCTACAATCAAGTCATCATAAATAGCCATAATCATGATGCCATCATCACCCTTCCTTGCATATAGTGAGTGATCTACACACATAGAAAACCCAATGGTGGTTAAGTAGTCAGCAATCCTTGCATGCCAAGCACGAGGGGCTTATTTAAGCCCATACAAAGCCTTTTCCAACTTGCAAATATATTTTGAGTGCTTTGAATCTTCATATCCTTGTGGCTCGTCCATGTATGCTTCTTCCTATAACTTACCATGTAGCAAAGCATTCTTCACACCCATTTGGTGCAAAGTCCATGCTTTTGTTGTAGCTAATGCAACAAGTGCTCTCACAGTAGGCATTTTAGCTACAAGGCTGAACGTTTCCTTATAATCAATGCCATATGTCTGTTCATACCCTTTCGCTACCAATTGTGCTTTATACCTGCTTATGCTACCATCAGCATTGTGTTTTACCTTGTAAACCCACTTGCAAACTATGGGTTTCTTTGCTTGTGGCAATGGAACTAGCTTCCATGTTTTGTTTCCATAAAGTGCATCCATCTCCTCATCCATAGATTTTTTCCAATTCCAATTGCATCTTCAAAACAAGAAGGTTCAACATCTTGTATTACCTTGGTCCTGTAGGCATAGTGACGAGCCACATAACTATCATACATCAATCATTGCACAGAATTCTGCATCCTCCCAAATCTTCTTGGTCCTGGGTCACTTCTCCTTGTATCATCGACATGTGCCTTTCTAACTCCTAGGGTCTTCAGAGAGGGCAATCCAAGTCCCAAGGACCCTTTTTGAACCACTTGAATCTCCATCAATGTTTTCAAAACTTGTAGATTTTCTACTACCAATGAAAGCTTTTCTTTACCTTTCTTTAATGTAGTTGATGAATTTGTTGGACTAAAATTTCCATGCAATCTTCCACTCCATGGATTTGAGTTGGAACTATTGCTTGTTGATGCATCTGGTCCACTCAAAACTTAAGATTCTACACTTGATTTTTCAGCATTTCCTTTGTCATTTGTTTCAGGATCAAGTCCATCTTTGGCATCTGCATAGAAGCTTGACATTTCATCAAACACCACATCTCTGCTTGCCTTCACCTGTTATGTGAGTGGTTTATATCATTTATACCCCTTTTGCTCAAGGGAGTACCCAATGAAGATACATTTTTTTTCACTTTTGGATCAAGCTTCATCCTCAACTCATCTAGAAAATGTACATATGCAATACACCCAAATACTTTCATATGTGATAAGTTTGTCTTTTTTTGCATCACAAGGTCGTCTTTTGCCTATGCTTGCTCTCTCGACAGCCGACCTCCCGCGAATACACAGAGATATGATGTGTTCTCCTCCCAGCCAACGTCCGAGCTGCTCTAAAAAAGACTCTCTCATATATACTCTTAATGTGAGTATATTAGTACTCTCAGGGAAGAGACTCCTCTCTCCCCCCTTCTACCAAATGAGCATAATGCCCTCCGTGATGCCATGTGGCATCTATGCCATCTCACACAGGTGTTACGCATCCATGACATGACATTTCCTTCCCCTTGAAAACATTTTTGTCCTCGAAAATGTAAATGAAATGTCCATAATGGTAGAAGAAAGTGCTCGGACTCCCCTGAACCCCATGTACTCTACGTACATGGTCATCTCTGTTTGTTGTTTCCCCCCCATCCTTCCCCTTAAGAAGCCTGATATGAGATCATCTCAAAGGTGGGAAACCATGTAAGTGGTGCCCACTATCTCCCACGTACACTCAACTTCCAAATTATCACTCCCATGACATATATCATCCAAATGACCTAAGTCCATATGATGTATCCTCTATGGAGTAATAGTATGAGAAGCAAGTGTAAAGTGCCAAACTTATAAGCTTGCCATAACATAATGGAGATAATAGACCATAGAATCCTCTGAAGTATAGAACAAAGTCCCATATCAAGTGACTTCAAACCCATCTAAGACTAAATGATAGATTGCCCTCATAACACTCCAGGTCTTCCTAACCTTGAGTGTGCTCACAAGTAATAGTTTCCTCTAACTACCTTGTGACTATGCAATTCCATCATCTAGCTCATATATAAGAATTTCTTGGTAGTGGAATGAAATCTCTACATTCCATCAACCAAGAAGTCTCTGGTTTGTCATCCTTTACCATTGGACTAAGTTCTATTGGAAGAGCATCTATTGGCACTAGTGCAAACTCTAATATTTCTCTTCCCTGTAGTTTGCCATATGAATGCAAAAAACATTCCCTTTGAGATTCAGATAATCCCTAAGTACCCATCCTCCTAAGTGATATTTACTCATCATACCCATGATGTAACACCAATTAAGAGTTTGGTACCCCAATAGGTTAGATATATCCCTATCTCCTATAAACCCTAAAGAGAAGAGTCATAACTCTGCTCCCAGTCTAACTAATGTCAGTAACTAGATCATCTCATCTAGTCAAAGACCATCATTGGAGTAACATAACTACTCCTCTCTAGAGTCTCCATGTGATACTCAATCTAACCATCATGATTAACTGATCTCCCTCTTGTCTTTGATAGAAGAGTACCACTTCTATCTAGACAACCTAAAGGTGAGAAAGTGAAACTCTCTCTCTCTCTCTATATTCAATCTCTTCTAAGGAAAAGAGCTCTAGCAGTGGAACATATTCCACTTTCCCTTTCCCTTTGAAAGAGATTCTGTTGAATGCATTTACTCTGCTCATAACTGAGAACATGTACATAAGTTCTCCATGTTTTCCTTCAAAAATAGTAGATAAAGAGACTCCCATGTGAAGGAAAATTACATTGAAAAGTAGAGTACATGAATTCCTTCTGAAATAAAGACTAAGAGATGTTTCCCAAACACCTCCTCTCTCTAAAGGAAAACATACTCTATTCTTCTCCTATGAAGAAATCATGTTTTCCTTTCCTTCTTTCTCTCTCAAAGAGCAGGAGCTAAAGTGAGACCACTAAGCTAAAATGAGATCTCTTCTTGATTTCTAAGCTAATTCTCACTTTCTCCTTTCTTTAAAAGAGAAACTTATGAATTCATTTGCTATTCTCTTCCATGACTGATGCATAATCCCTCATTACATATATTCCTATGAAGATGGAGAACATATCTCCCCTAGCTAATGAAGGTGCATGTAGTGAAGAGTGGAGAAAATAAATTCCTAATAAGGGTCAAAGCCCTCTACTAAATGGGTCAGCAATGGAACTAGGCTCTTTCTAAACTCGAACAAAAGTTGGTATAATAGAAAGCTTTGTAGATCAACCTCGATTGGAAAGGTATGGTGGTTAGCACATTCCTTCTTTCTTTGATTATTTAATTTTTATCCTAGTAGAGACCGAAGGACCAAGAGATTGCCAAATCGAAAAGTCTTTGGAGAAACTTTCTCCCAATGGGAGATCCTAACAAGAAGAGTGTGCTAAAAGTTAAATGGACTATTTGCATAAGCCAAAAAGAACAAGGTGATTTGGGTATCCTTGACATTTAAGGAATGTCCAATAAGTTGGCGGCCAAATGGCTAATCAAACCATGGAGCAAGAGGAAAGCATCTTGGGACAAATTGATCTTTAGAAAAAAGATCTCTCTTAGGCTACTGGGCCTTCTAGGGTGGAAGGGACTTGACCTTATCGCTCTTCTATTCGACCCTATCTGGTGACTCCCAAAGTCTGGAGCTTAGTTTTCTCTCTATGGGAGATTCCAAATAAGATGAAAGAGTATGTCAAGATCAATGAAAATTGGAAATGGACGACAAGTGTTATAAAAAATGATTTTGATTTGGTTCCCTATCAAAGACATCAGAGGGTTTGATTCTTGGAACCTCCAAAAAGCTAGGAAGCTTTGGAAAAAGGGGTTCCATTCATGGAAGCACTTTTGGAATCAAGACACAAACCAATGGATTAGATTTGAAGAAACTGACTTGGCTAGAAGAGTGGACTTTGAAGATTAGTGCTTGTTGTAGAGGAAATTCAATGGTTGGGATTGCTCAAGGACTTACCTCCTAATTAGGCAGGAGCCCCCTTGTTTAGAGGGACTAAGATGACACAACAATAGACTTAATAACATTCTAAGATTCAAGAAGATTGTGGACTTTCATATCATGCTTAATAGAAGGTGATGTCTTAATTAGTCAGGTTTAAGGTGGAATTTTAAGTTCCAATCACTTTGGCATCCCCTCATCGAGATAAAAAGAGTGGTTCTTATGTGGAAAATCCTCCATCAGGGAATTTAGACCAATGTAAAAGCTAACAAAACTTGTAGTGGTCCTCCTTGGTGCAAACATTGACTACATGGCGATGAGGACTTGGGACACCCTTTCTTTTCGTGCCCCAAGTTATCGCCATTTTGGAGGACTCTTAAGAGAATCCTGTTGCTGTAGGGATAAATTGACTAGAAGCAATTGTTACTAGCTGAAGCGGCCGATTGTTCTTAACATTCTTGAATGCTATAAGAGGTGAGGTCCTCTGGAAGATCTCAAAAGAGAGGTGTGCTACCAATTTTGACAAGACTCATAATGAATGGTCGATTGAAAAATCTCTTTTTCGTTTGGGCAATAGAATTTCCAATTGCAAGAAACCCTTTCCATTTAGACATCATAAAGTGTTCTTCCTCAAGAGCAACAAGATTAAATTCAAATGGTTGCCCCATGAGGGAGACAAAAGGGTTATTAAGCTTCTTTGTAATGTTCTCTAGTTCTAGCAAGTTTTATTAAAACAACCCTTGCTTTTCGAGATTCGAAAGGTCCCATGGGTACTAGGCACATTCATTTGTACGTTTATTTGTACAATTGTTCTTTTTATTAATTAAATCTTGGGAGAGCAGGTTGTAGCCCAACTTCCATTTATTAATGAAAAACAATGATAATCATTTTCAATGATTCTAAGATGCATAAACAACCCATTAAGGAGGAATGAGAAGAGTGGTTTGAGGATAATAGTCCTCTAGTTAGCATGCATAAAAATGTTGCACATAGGATGTTCAAGAGAATGTGCGATCAAATCAATAGGTAAATGTACCTATTTAGCAACCATTGAGGCACTTTGCACATACCTCACATCCACTTGATTGATATGTTCCAAGTTTGGATTTTGTTATGCTAGTAGATACTAGTGAGACTTCTTGCTACAAAGAGGCTATGTAGACAAAGGATCATGCCATGTAGGCAGGTGCCATGAAGAGTGAGTTGGATTCTATTCATAAAACTAGTACTTGAGATTTAGTACCTTTGTCTCATTGTAGGGTTCAAAGCTCCAAAAGTCAAGATTGGCAGGAGTTTCTTTTCAAAATTTGGAACTACCTCTAATTTGAGTAGGTATGCATCGAGAAGTTCATCCAACATTACTTGCAAGGATTATCCTAAAGTAAGTCTAGAGAAGTGTTCAACTTGTAAATGGGTTTTCTCTTTTCTCACTACTACCTCAAAATCATATTTCATTAGTAAGAGAAACCATCTTACTAATCTCCCTATATTGCAAGGTCTGGTGACCAAATATAATAGGGCTTGATGGTCTATAAAGGATTTAAACTTATTGGCCAGTTAATAATGTCAAAAGTTTTTTATTGTGTAGATCATGACTAACCCTTCATGTTCAGTCATAGTGTAATTCTTTTATGCCGCATTCAACTCTCTACTTGCATACACTATGGGTAGATCTATATTTTCATCATCTATGAGTTGTGCTAGCAAGCATCCAATAGCAAAGTTGGAGGCATCAACATGGACATGGGAAGGTTTGTTCCAATAATGAGTCATTAGGATTAGGGCTCAGCAAAAATCATTGTTTGAGTTCTAAAAAATGTTTTTTCCCACCCCTCGCTCTACTCAAAGTTGTTTAGAAGGTTGTATAGTGGCTTAGCTATTATCACGTACATATGTATGAGTCATTTTTATAGCCACAAAGTCCCATGAAGGCGTGTACTTAGTTCATGGTTCTTGGTCATGGTAACTCTACAATGGCTCTCACTTTATGCTCATCCATTGATATTCCATTTTTGGAAACTATGGCCCAAGATTTTCCCTTGTTGCACCATAAAAAATACACATTTTGTGGAATTTGGGTGCACTTGATACTCTCGACATTTCTCAAAATTGTCTTACCTTGCGTATATGATGTTTTCTTATGCAAGAATGTGCGTACCGGTCATACACATAGACATCTAGGATTTTGTACAAAAATTATTTCAAAACATGACACATGAGCCATTGTAAGTTATCTTTGGCATTAATGATCTCAAATGATATCACTTAGAAAGCAACGATTCTACATTTGATGGCAAAATTCATCTTGTGATGGTCTTTAGGGGCTATAGCTACTTGATTATAGCCTAAAAATCCATCTAGGAAACTATATGCTTCCTTACCGATTACACATTCTAATAAATTCTCTATGATTAGGATGCAAACCCTAATGGTGGCAGCATTTACTTTTTTCAAGTTAAAGCATACGCACAATTTTCTATTCTTCTTCAAAACTATCATAATGGGGGATACCCACTCAGCGTGCTTAATTTCATAGATGAATCCAACTTTTTTTCTTTTACAATTTCTTCCTTTATTTTTGTTGCATATGTTTCATTACAAGTGTATGGTTTTTGTTTTGTGGGCTTGTTTTCTTAATTCAAAAGGATCCTATGTGGAAAAATATGTAGATCAACCCCTTTCATATCTTTGTACCTCCAAGCGCATACGTCTTTGTATTCTTGCAATAGATTCATTAATTATTCTTTCTCTTTAGCAGTAAAATTGTTTCCTATGTACGTGGCTTATTATTCTTGATCTTCAATCATTACCGTGATTTTCTTTTTCATTTCTTTGTTTTCATAAGCTTTTTCCAAGAGATATCCTCTTTTTTTTTTGACATCCTTACCAAAATTTTCCTATCTTTGATTTCATACTTTTTGAAGCTCTCAAGTACAAATAATAGTTCTTCCTATTGCTTCACTGGTGGGTTCTTGTTTCATTTCTTTTCCTTTTCCTCATTTTCTATGTGATGATTAGGAATATCTCCTTCTTAAACTCACCTTTTTCATGGGATCCCACATCTACTAGATTTAGGTAATCTTTCTTTGAATCGTTCTTCAGAACCTCTTTAATCCTTGAACTGTTCGAACCTTTTTTGGACCCATGAACTAAAGTAACTCTTGTAAAGAGTTGGACTCAAAATCTAACCTCTCTCTTGATTGAGTATCTTCTTGATCTCTGTGTAGGGATGGAATATCGATGGGGAATCACCCACATAGCTCATAGCACAAGACCACATACACATAGGGTAGCCTAGTTAGTATACCGCATACATCATGGAGGCACATGACCATGGTCGAGCCATGGTGTATTTTGATGAAGAGATTTCTATGGATATTGTAGAAACGGTGATGAAAACTCACAATCATCAACTTTTCATGATGCAGTATAGAACCACCACATTTATGCATTGGAATAATAAAGAAAAACATAAACTAACTACATTTTGCAATCCACACTATGTGAGTATAAGTTTGCACAACGATCAATTGAGATGCCTGAAATATGAATCAAACACAGGTACATGTAATTCAAAAACATCATTGTAACATTGATTGGAATGGATTTTAAGAAGGTAAATCAAAACCTCCATACATATCACAAAAAGAGTGCAATCAACTTAAATATGATTATTTCATAAAATTAAAAGATTAGAGAGGGAAAATTTATCTTCAACTATGGGGCATCAGGGCATCACCTCTAGGTACAGTTTATTGGGAGGCCTTCTAATTAGCTTGATGACTATTCTTATGTAATAAACTAAGTCTATGACCTAAGGGTCCAGCCCACTCAGACAAACCTGAAATCAGACACCGTTTGGTAACTTGTGTGTATGGCCAAAGATCTTGAGTCTAGACTTAAGCATAAGTTCATATGCTCTTTTATACAAGTAATATGGTTAGCCTAGTGGTTAACTCTAAAGGTTGTGAAGGAGAAGCTCTTGCATCCACCCCCATGGGGAGCATGGGGATATATTTTTTCCCAAGGAGCTCTAGAGCCTTCTAAATCAAGTTAATGTGAGTTAATTTGAGTTATCTAAATCAAGTTAATGTGAGTTAACTTTTGTCCAGTGAGACTTAACATGAGTGGCGAGTACACCTACCACTAGTGGACTCTAGTGGAAGGTACTAAAGGAGTGGTGGAGATTGCACATGTAGTTATGGACTCTAGTTACATTTGTGATCCGAGTAGCTATATATTCAAGCATAAGCTTGGGAGGTGAGTCATCTCTCTAGCATGTGGAGGTCATAATCTTGAGTCTCTTGCATTGGTATCAGAGCACAACTTCTATGGAGACTTCAATGGTTCACCTTATTCAGGAGATAGAATGACTCCTTGCTTCTCTTATCATATTTGTGTTTGAAAACAACAAGATCCACTATGGCTGTAGCCATCAAATATCAAACTCACACATGTCAAGCTCGCATGTACTAAGTTTTTCCATTCATGCGACTGTCACGGTAGCTAAAGGAGTCGGCTTCCTCAATTTCGACGATGACTACATGCAAGATTCCAAATCGAATCATGGCTATGAGAGCACACTATGTTACCCATGATGGCGCTCTTCTCATCGGCATGACCATGATTCTTTTACATATTTATTCTTTGTAATATCTTTGGCTGAGAGCAAAAGTGGATTGTTCCTTCGATATGTTCACTTGGGTTGAAATGACAACTGCAATGAGCGAGGAATGTGTTGTAACCAAGTCCCCTGTTCAAGCAGATTATATGCGATATATAATCTACCGAAGGTTTTCAACATCGCTGCTGTTTGATGCAAAAATCCAAAATTCCATTTGTTTGCTCCATATTTAGAGAGACCTGAGCTTTGAATTCAGGACCTCTACAACAGAGGTATACACGACATCCATCTCGCCTTTTAACATCTAGGTATATAGATTCCTTTTTATCAATATTTCTTGCCTCAACTTTCCAAGCAAAAGGTGCGAAATCTCTTCATCATCTGAGACGACTGGGACCGCCAAGATTTGAACCCACGATCTCATAGTTAAGAGGCAAATAATCTGCAACTAGTAAGTCATAAACAACAGCTGTTCATCTTATCTATGCGGGATTCAAACTTGAGAGCACTAAATGGGTGGAGCAACTCGTGAGATTTTATGCTTGTTACCATCCTTATTGGCGGCCAGAGGATTTTGGAAAGCCAAAATAATTATTTCGAAGCATTGTAGAAGATTCAAACTCAATACATCTTGAATAGAGATGTCTCATGTACAACAAGAAGATGCTATGAGGCATAAGTGGCTTTTCTCATGGTCGAAGGAGGGACGTAGTTTGATTTGGAGACATGTATTTTGTAATTGATAGTTGGTTTCAATTCATGTTTGATCTTGTTTTCATTACCTTGCACTTCATCTTAAGAAAATATTGAATTAGAGGAAAGAATTTCATAGATTAATATTAAGTCTAGTCTAAGGTGATGAAATGGCATTTGCATGCAAGCACATGCATTTGCATATGACTGCATGATTATTTTCTAAGTAGATGAATGAGTACTTTCCTAATAATAACTTACTTTTAAACGCTCAAGTTAGACATTCAGAAAGAGGGAAAACTAGTTAGTTGTAACATTATGCTAGCTACCTTCCAACTCAAGTAACTAGTCCATTCTTCAAAAGTTGATACTTAGGTATCACATACATAATGACGAGTTACATTAAGTATGAACCATGTTTTGCATTGTAAAATTAGGCATGAGAAAGTCAAACATTAAATTCTTCTTGATGACTCTAAGTCTAGGAATTACTTAGATGATCATAAAGTCAAGCTTAGAAAGAGAATTTACACTTGTTTGTCTAATTTATCATGCATCCAAGTAGGATGATAACTTAAGAAAAGTTTTGCTAATTCCATGCACACTTTGAAGTGAAAAGTCTCATTTGATTGTATCCAAAGATGTGATGGAAATCAAATAAGAAAAAAATGAAAGTTCACTTAAATTGAACTTTTAAAATTAATTGATGATTGTTGTGTTCCACAATTGCATCCCTAGAAAGGATGCAAAGTGACAAGAAAACCATGGAGTTTTTGTAGGTTCTGACTTAATTCCATCCCAAGGGGTGATGCAAATCAAAGATCCAACCTTAGCATCAATTGAA
Source organism: Ceratopteris richardii (assembly GCA_020310875.1). NCBI lineage: Eukaryota > Viridiplantae > Streptophyta > Polypodiopsida > Polypodiales > Pteridaceae > Ceratopteris > Ceratopteris richardii. The sequence continues at coordinate 48,859,417 of CM035408.1, forward strand.
CCTTGATGTTCAATAGATGGATGTCAGGACCCATTATTGCATCTCTAATAACGATGCAAATTGCTAAGAAAATTCGAAAACTTTGAGAGAACCTCTTCCGTTTAGAAGGATTAGAGAGTTACTTTGTGGTTTCATTTAAGTTGTTTGTAGCTTCAAGAAGAAACCTAAGCAAGCAAACTTTAGGAAATGATTTAGGTTCCTAAAGACATGAACTTAAATGAAATAATCACCACAAGGAATACGAGGGCATTGGGATGGTTGACACAATTTTATCGCTACATGATTGCACACTTTGTTGCATTGAGCATCAAGCGCACACCATCATTTAAACAACACTTAGATCGATGCTATTTTTGAGGCTATTAGAAATCTTAGCTGAAGCTTCAAACATACACATACACATATATAGACACACATACACACACATGCATACACATACGCAAAGATATACATACCCACATCATATGTTTATGATTTTGTATGTGCATTTATATGTTAGAATGTGTATTTGTGTATATGTGAATATGATTGGAACATCAAGCTTTCATTATGCTTGAGGTGGATATGCACTACATTAAATCCATCATTTGAATGATGCCACATATACTCCTTGTAGAGTTTTATTTGCATTCATTTATTGTATTGAGTGATAAATCCATATGATCACCTTCTTTTGTAAGGTTTAATGTATTTACCTTTGTAAAAGGAAAGAGTGAACGGCCTAAAAGACATGAGTTAGAAGTGGTTGGATTGATTCTCAATCAATCAATAAAAAACTAGATATGACTTTAACTTTCTCTTTTCCTAGATTGTAGGAAAAGATTCCAATCAATAAATCTACCAAACTTGCCTAATTTGGAATTCAAATCCATGAATAAAAGGCATGTTGATATCCTCAAGTGTCTATATAAAGAATCCAAAACATTTGTACATTAAGTAGAGTGTTGTTTTGAAGCAATACATATACTATTTGATCATTTCTTGGTACCATTTTTGTTCTCTACTCCTTCCTCCTTAGACCTAGTCTGGTTGCAAAGATTGCTTCTCTCTCTCTAAAAAGGTTCAAATGCAGTGTTTAAGCATTCATTGCAAAGATATAATTGTCTAGTTTATGTGTACAAACTGTCAAGTCATTTGGTTCATTAAGGTTAGATATATTCAAGTTTTTTAGTCTTGGGGCCATTCTCTGCACATCCTTGAAAAATTGGCATGACACCAGTTCAAGGTTGAGGTGATTGCTCCTTCAATAGTTGTTATAAATTAGGGTTCTTATGCATTTTAGCAAGAAAACCCTATGTATGAAACTACCTTAAGATTAATGTTTCCAATTGTTATTGTGGAGGCTGCTCTAAGTGTTTGTAGTCACAACTTCCATTCATTTTTAGAAGGTTTTTGTGAGCTAGTCAAGGTGCAAGTTATCTATTTTGCATCATTTTCTTGTTGATGTTCCAAAGTACCTATTGGGTTTTATTGCATTAAACACAAACCTACAAGGTCTACTTTAATATCCAAAGACATAGAGCTGGTCCTATACTGGTTTACTCGACCAACTTCACCACTTGACAACTCAACTTTCCAAGCTTCTAGAACTTTCTTTCAGTATTAGAGCAACTTCAAGATGGGAGATGGCTTCCCATCAATTATTGAGAAGCTTGATAGACAAAATTATGCTGCTTGGAAAATTAGAATGGAGGCTTATTTGTAAGGAATAAATCTATGTGGGATTGTATCAGGTGATGAAGCAATGCCTATTCCAAGGTCCAAATAAGGACCTACTCAAGAGGAAATAGATAGGCTCACACTTTGGTGTGCAAGGGATGCTGAAGCAAGGTCATACATACTGAACTCTATCTTTGATTTTCTATGACCACATATTAGAGGATGCAAGACATCTCAAGAGACTTGGGATGCCCTAGAGACTTTCTCATCTGCTAGTACAAAGGCAAGGAAGAACCATCTTTGGAATGAGTTTAACCAGATGAAGAAGACTCCAAAACAAAAACATCACTGAGTTTGTTACAAATAAGGTCAAGAAGGTGCTAATCAATTGGCATCCATTGGAGAGGTGATTGAAGAAAAGGCCATCATGAGGCAAATTCTCAATGGGATTAGAGGTGACAAGCAATGACAATCTATCACAAGAGCCTATGATCTCATCATGGATGTGAAAACTCTAGACTTCAACATCTTTCTTAGAAAACTCTTCAATCAAGAAGCCAAAAATAGCATAAAGCAAGGTAAATCCTATCATGGTAATTCAACTAGTGCTCTATATGTATATAAAAAGGACAAGAAGCTGAAAGTCGAGAAGAAGGAACAAGATGAAGAGGAGACTTACCAAGACATTAGGAGGAAAAAATGAACCCTGCATGAGCGGACTAGATTCATTTGCATCCCCATGCATTTTCTCTCTTGCTTTTCCCACTTCCCATGCATTTAATGAGCCTTATTTTGTCGTTTTTTGCCAGAAAAACTAGCTTCAATCTGGTTCATTCATGAGCGAAATCCGACGGACGTAAGGTACCCACGCAATTGTACTCTCTCTTCCTTTTTTCCATATCTTACAAGTGATATGATTGCTATATTTTGTCTTTTTTTGTTAGACCCACATTGCTCAATCGTGTCCATCCGTGAACAACATCCAATGGCTTGAAATACCCACGAACCCAAGGACAGTGAGCATTCAATTTTGCATTTTTTGACAGATGCATATTGGTCGATCTCAACCGTTCCTGATAATATTTATCCAACGGCTCTTAATAGCCACAGATCTATCATGGGAAAGAATTCGAATCTAGTCTCTTGGGAATAGTATTTTTATATTAAAAACCACTAGTGGTTTTTTTCTTTCTCAATACCACAAAATATTAATTTTAATCCCTAAAAATTAGGGATCCTTACAAGGCCCATGCAAGGTTTACTTTTTCCCCTAATCACAACTTTGGAGGCAAGAGCAAGTGGAAAGGGAAGAAGATAGGACCAAAGCATGACAAGACTAAAGGCTAGAATGTTCAACCTTGTGACATTTGTGATAAGACCAACCACACCACTTAGAATTCTTAGTTCAATGGGAAGACCTAGAAAGGAAGTGGAAGAGCTGGATATGGTAGCAATAATAGAGGCACATGTGGACACAACTTCAACAATAACAATAGAGTCCATAACAGAAGGGACTACAACAATTATTCTAAAGATCAACAACATGAAGACTCATTGTTCTTGATAAACCTAACCACAAGGAAGGTAAATAATATGATCATTAATTCTACATAGATTCAGGATGTTCAAATCATGTTGTGGGCAACATAGCTCTCTTATCTGATTTAGAAAGTCCAAAGAATAGACATGAAGTTCAAATTGAGGATGAAGCAAATCATAGTGTGGAGAAGATTGGTAATGTCAAAGCTTCCAATGGTAGGATTAATGTTCTGAGCAAGGTACTCAATGTTCTCACTACTACAAAAAACCTAATAAGTGTAGGCCAAATAGTTGAGAAAGGCTTGCAAGCTAGGTTCACCCAACATGGAGCTTTTGTGGAAGATCCATGTCAAGGTTTCAAGAAGATAGCGAGGGGTGAGAAGCATGGTAGGCTCTTTACTTTTGAAGTACAAGAAACCAGAAGCATAGCTCTATTCAACTTTGGGTCTCAAACCCTAAGTGAGCTTGAAGTGTGGCATAAGAGGCTAGCTCATGTGAATGAAAGAACCTTAGAGGATATATGCAAGGATCAAAGTGTTCTTGGATTGCCAAACATATCAAAGCAACACATGATCAATAGATGTGATGCATGCAAGATTGAAAAGGCACAAAGACAACCATTCGACCACAAAAGGCTACATCCACAACAGCATATTGGACCTAGTACATATAGATGTATGGGGACCAAGCCAAGAACCTTCATTGGTAGGATCAAGGTACTATGTCTCATTTATTGATGACCATAGTAGACGGACTATTCTGTACTTTATCAAGAGTAAGAATGAAGTGTTTGATTGCCTCAAAAAGTATATAGCACATGTGGAGAATCATACAGGTAACTCACTCACGAAGCTCAAATCTAATGGACGGGGGATACTTCTCCAAATAGTTTGATGAGTTCTTGCAGGATAAATGTATCAAAAGGGAAGTGACTACCAAGTACTCTCCTCAATTGAATGGAATTGCAGAGAGAAGAAATAAGACATTGGTTGGATCAGCCACAACAATGCTTGAAGAGAAGAGGTTACCATATTATCTATGGGTAGAGGTTATTTCAACTATTGTGTACCTTGTCAATAGACTACCATCTAAATTACTTCAAGGTATGACTCCTTATGAAGCATGTTATGGAAAAAAACCTAGTCTTGGACATTGCAAGGTGTTTGGTTGTTTAGCTTATGTTCATGTACCATCACAAATAAGAGGTAACTTGCTAGATGAAAGGGCAACAAAGGAAGTATTTATTGGGTATGAATCAACTCAGATGGTTTAGAGGCTCTATAATACTTCAACCAAGCAAGTCAGTACAAGTAAGGATGTTGTGTTTGAAGAACACAGGTCTTGGTATGATGAAGTCAAACAAAAGCTAACTCTACCATATGATCTTGATTTGATTCCCATCAAGTAGGAAGCAAGCATGATGCACATGTCTAGGATCCAACAAGTGATAGAGATGATGAACAAGATGAAAAGGAAAAGGATTAAATATTAGGAAAAGTAGGCCTTACAAAAGTCAAGTGTTCAATTTTCTTGCTCACTAGAGTGGCAAGAAAACAGGGCAGCTTGAAAGTTTCCATGAAGAATCTAAGTTTAGGAGAAAACGTAGAGAATCCTAGCAACAAGACTAGATGTAGTAATTAGCTTGGATTTATGAAATCTTACATCCAAGTAGGATGATAAGAGTTTTCTTTGAGTTGAGCACTTCTCATACACACTCTTATTTGATTTTATCCCAAGCAATGATCAAAATTAAAATAAAACTAAATGGGACTTACAGTAGTTGAACTTTTAAAGTTCACAAGATAGTTTTTCTATTCCAAAAGTAGCATCCCTGGTAAGGATGCAAAGTGCCAAGAAAAAATATGAAACTTTTGTAAGTTCTCATTTGATTCCATTCCAAGGAGTGATGGAAATCAAAGGTTGAACCTTAGCATCAATTGAACTTTGATGTTCAATAGGAGGATGTTAGGTTCCATGATGATTGCATCTCTGGTAACGATGCAACTTGCTAAGCAAACATGGAAACTTGAAAGAACTCTTCTTTTTAGAAGGATTAGAGAAGTTTTGGTTTTGTTTAAGCTAATTGAAGCTTCAAGAGGAAACCAAAGCAAGCAATCTTTAGGAAATGAGATAAGTTCCTAAAGACTTGAATCAAACTATGAACTTTTCATTTAGGAATACAAAGTTCCAAGATATGGATTTCCAATCCATGAACTTTTCCTAAACAAGTTGTAAAGTTCAAAACTGATGTGTTCATAGTAGCATTACTATTGGATCAATCTTCAATAGATGCTTTGACTTTAAACATAATTTTGATTGCTGAAATATGTATAAAGTACTCTAGCAACATCTAAAGATTGTCCGATAACAATGAATCTTGTATCAAACTCAAGAACAGGAATCAATATTACATAAATGAAAGTTCAAGATAAACTTTCATATTGGAATGGGAAACCATATCCAAAAGGTGATATTTATTCTCTAGTTTGATACTCATGAAATGAACATAACCGAATCAGTGAAGCTTCTGGATATTGTTTGAAAGTCTAAGAATTTCTTTCCAATATCCTTTTTGCATTGCAAAAGATTCCAAGATGAATCATTTGCTCATGTTAATTGATTTCTTGGCAAGAATCTCAAGACCTTAAAGAATAACATTCTCCCAAGTAGTGAGAATGAAAATCTTCATACTCTTTAGACAATAAGTAGTTCCCTAGAAGTCCCAAACCACCAAAAGTGGTACTTAAAGTCCAAATGGTTGATATCAGGTGGAAGTGTATCGAAGATTCTTAGCTTTATAATCTAAAAGGAATTAGTATATTCTTGGACTTGAGTAGGGGAAAGATCTCTAAAAGCCCATGGTTAAGCAAAGAAGCTTTTGATAGTTCAAAGAGATCTTAAAAATAAAGACCAAGTCTCTATTTTATCGCATGATCCTTATGCCTCTATATATAGCTACTCGAATCAACGAGGACCACAAATGTACATAGAGTCCACAAGTGCATGTGCAATCTCCTACACTCCTTTCATACCTTCCACTAGAGTCCACTAGTGGTTGGTGTACTCGCCACTCGAGTTAACTCCACTAGACTCAAGTTAACTCACTTTAACTTGAGTTAGAAGGCTCTAGAGTTCCTTAGGCAAAACTCTCTCCCCATGCTCCCCATGGGGGTTGAACCCAAGGCCTCCTCTTTCATAACCTTGAGACTTGACCACTAGGCTAAGTGGATCACTCATTTAAGAGAGCACATCAACTTATGCTTAAGTCTAGTCTCGAGATCTTTGGCCATATACATGAGTGACCAAACAGTGCGATTGGAACTACTTTGATGTTTGCCCTGGTATTACTAATAAAGTAAGTTGTTCCCACTCTGAATAGAGTGAGAAATTCCAAGAATGTAGTATGCAACCATGAAGGCGGTAATTAAGTTTGTCTAAGGTACAACATAAATTTTACCTATCCTTAAATGGATTTTGGTAAAAATCCAAAAAAGCATGAGCGGATGCTTAGACTTATGCAATAGAGAGATTCCTATAAAGTCCTGGCCAGGGTAGCTAGTTAAAGTTGCAATAAGAAAGGAATTTAAAGATAAGAAGTAAACAACTCTTGTCGCTACGAATTGGTCAAGTATAACCAATTGGACTTGAATTGGAAAAATTCAAGAACTTGGAATTCTAATTGGTTTTCATTTGAAAATCCAAGCAACGAAGAATAGATATTCTATGAAAAGGTTTTCAAATTCCCAAAGGAAAGCACAAGATCATGAAATGATCATGTGAAGGGATCAAAACCTAGAATATCAAGTTAGAGGTAATGCCTAAGGAAACTTCCAAATTCTTTTAAAGAGTTGAACTGAATAGGTACTCTATCAGGAAATATTTAGACTTTAGGATAGCTATCACCCATAGATTAATGTGAATATAAAATAGGGTGGTATGGGATGCCAAATTTAATACTCAGATTGATGTAGGAAAGATGGTTTGTGACATTGGACCATGGATGATAATTATCTTTGAGTCCTAGAATAAATCTTGAAGTTAGAACTGATCCTCCAGGGAACTAAAGACTTCAAGAGAGAAGTTTTAATTCAAGGAGGATAAAAGTATGAAATCAAGATAGAAGAATATGCCTCATTGTTATTGGGCAGAAGCTGTGCATACTGTTGTATACATCATGAACAGAACTTCGACTGCTGCTATACATCAAGTCACACCTGAAGAGAAGTTTACAGGTAAAAAGCCAAATTTATCACATTTGAAAGTTTTTGGCTGTATTGCATATGTACATGTCCCAGATGAATTGAGGAGGAAGCTTGATCCAAGAGCAGAAAAGTGTGTCTTCATTGGATACTCCCTTGAGCAAAAGGGATATAAATGTTAAAACCCGCTCACATGGCAGGTAAAGGTGACAAGATATGTGGTGTTTGATGAAATGTCAAGCTTCTATGCAGATGCCAAAGAAGGACTGAGTCTTGAACCAAATTACAAAGAAAATGCTAAAAAATCAAGTGCAGAATCTCATGTTTTGAGTGGACCAGATGCATCACCAAGCAATAGTTCAAACTCAAATCCATGGAGTGGAAGATTACGTGGAAATTTCAGTCCAGTAAATTCATCAAATACATCCAAGAAAGGTAAAGAAAAGCTTTCTGTTGGTCATAAAACATGTGCAAATTTTGAAGACGTTGATGGAGATTCAAGCGGTTCAGAAAAGAGTCTTGATGAGGAACTTGGATTGCCCTCTATGAAGACTCCAGGACTAAGAAGGGCACATGCAGATGATACAAGGAGAAGTGACCCATGACCAAGAAGATCTGGGAGGATGTGTAATTCAGTGCAACGATTGGCATATGATAGTTACATGGCTCGCCATTGTGCTTACATGACAAAGGTAATACAAGATGCTTAACCTTCTTGTTTTGAAGATGCAATTGGTAATGCAGATTGGGAAAAAGCTATGGATGAGGAGATGGCTGCACTTTATGGAAATGATACATGGAAGCTGGTTCCATTGCCACAAGGAAAGAAACCCATAGGCTGCAAATGGGTTTACAAGGTAAAGCATAATGCTGATGGTAGCATAAGTAGGTAAAAAGCACGATTGGTTGCTAAAGGATATGCACAGACATATGGCATTGATTATGAGGAAACATTCAGCCATGTAGCTAAAATGTCTACTGTTAGGACAGTTGTTGCATTAGCTACAGCAAAAGGATGGACTTTGCATCAGATGGATGTGAAGAATGTTTTCCTACATGGTGAGTTACAGGAAGAAGTATATATGGACCAGCCACAAGGATATGAAGATTCAAAGCATCCAGAATATGTTTGTAGGTTGCAAAAGGCTTTGTATGAGCTGAAGCAGGCTCTGCGTGCATGGCATGCAAGGATTGCTGATTACTTAACCACCATTGGGTTTTCTATGTGTGGTGCAGATCATTCACTATATGCAAGGAAGACTGATGATGGCATCACGATTGTGGCCATTTATGTTGATGACTTGATTGTAGGTGGCAATAATGAAGAAAGCATAAAAAAGGTAAAGCAACTTCTTATGCAGGAATTTGACATGAAAGATCTTGGTGTGCTTCGCTATTTCTTGGGCATCGGGTTTATACATACAGAAACAAGTATATGGATGTCACAAAGGAAATATGCCTTGAATATGTTGCAAAAGTATGGTATGGCTGATTGTAAGCCAATTTCTATGCCATTAGATCAGAATTTGAAGTTGGATACTACATCAGATGAAGCATTGGAAAATGCTACTATGTACAGGAAAATTGTGGGAAGTCTTATATATCTCACAATTACAAGGCCTGATCTAAGTTATACTGTTGGACTTGAAAGTCAGTTTATGCAGGTTCCCAGGAAGCCATATTTGGATGCTCTGAGGCGCACTCTACATTATGTGAGTGCTACTCTGGATTATGCATTGTTTTATGAGGCTGGTGTAGATTTGCAGGTTTATGGATACACCGATGCAGATTGGGTTGGTAGTACTCCAGATAAAAGATCTACTAGTGGCTTTCTTTTCTCACTTGGAGGTGTAGCTATTACATGGAGCAGTAAGAAGCAACCCAGTGTTGCTTTGTCGAGTATAGAGGCTGAGTATAGAGGTGCTACCATGGCAACATGTGAGGCATCATGGCTGGAGATGTTAGTTGCAGATTTAGGTGTGGAAGTGCAAAAGCCTATCACTATCTATTATGATAATCTTAGCAGCATACAGTTAGCACGGAACCCTGTTTTCTATGCTAGAACAAAGCATATCGAACATTTGGGAATCAAAAGGGAAATCACTACCAGATACACTCTTGACCAAAATGGAGTGACAGAGAGAAGGAATAGGACCATTGTGGAGGCTACAAGGTCTATGCTAAATGTGAAGAAGCTACCAAGCTAATTGTGGGTAGAGGGAGTATCTACTACCACATATTTGATAAAGAGGTTACCATCAAAATCTATGGATGGTATGAATTCATATGAAGCATGGAGTGTAAGAAGACCTAGCTTGGACCATTGCACAATCTTTGAGTGCATTGCATATGCACACATACCTACATAGATAAGAGGTGAATTGTACCCTAAAACAGAGAAGTTTGTGTTCATAGGATATGACCTTAATCAGAAAGTTCATAGACTAATCCTAGCAATAAGGGCTTTATAGTAAGTTGAGATGTTCTATTTGATGAGAACAAATCATGGTTTGAAGATGATTGCAAGAGGATCAAGCTATGATATGATCTAAAGGGAAAACTTCCGAAATCTCTCAAACAAGAATGCACACACACTTGAAGCATGAAGTGACTATGAAGACGATCAAAAGACTCTCAGGAGAGAAATCAACACATGGAACCCAAAAGGCAAAGAAAAAGTGCAAGATTTGAGGGATGTAGGAGAATCTTGTCAACAAACCATCAGAAGAACTACTAGAGGAAAGAAAAAGCAAGAGAGATATGGCTATGATACATCATTGGTTACTAAACAGTCTATCTATTCAACACAAGATTTGAACTCTCAAGAGCTTTATCTCATGAGGAGACAAAGAAGAAACTAGAATGCATGAATGCCATGGAGGAAGAAATTGAATCATTGAGGGAACTCATACTTGGTAGTTAGTACCCAAGATCATTGGATCTAAAAGAATATACAAAGTGAAGAAGAACTTTGATGGAACCGTCAACATGATCAAATAAAGAGTTGTGGTTAAAGGGTATTCATAGGCACAAGGGATTGACTATGAAGAGACTTTTTCACCAATGGCAAAGATTCCAACAATCAAAGTGCTTATGAGCATTACAACTTCCAAGAATTGGAGGTTCTACCAAATGGATGTGAAGAATGCATTTGTACATGATTGGATTTCTAAAGAGGTATATATGGCTCAACCTCCTTGGTTTCAAGATTGATTATTTCCTTAACATGTATGCAGGTCAAGGAAATCCCTATATCGTGTTGGAATCATAGGCTTTTCACCTTTTTGTAGGATAAAGGATTCATGGTTACCAAGGTAGATCCTTCACTCTTTATGAAGAGGAATCAAGTAGAAGTTATATACCTTTGTATAAACCATATGTGGCTGGAAATTTCCAACAATTTTGACAATTTTTGGCTGAAATGTTTTAGGCATGTTTGGCTGGAAATTCTCTACATTTTTAGCCCTATTTGACTAGAATTTTTCAGCCCTTTGAACCTCAGTTGCCTGGTCTACATGGCCATAGTCAAGCACACCATTTTGGAACAAAGGCATGAGTGTATCCAACACATCTTGTGAGCTAACTGTTGGCTGTTTTTTGCATTCAAGTAGAGGGAAAACTGAATTTTCAGCAAATACCACATCTTGACTCACAATAATTGTGCTCGTCAATGGATGATACAAACAATATCCCTTACTTTCAGCACTATAACCAACAAATATACATTTATTTACCTTGTCATCAAGTTTGTGACGTTGTTGTGATGGCACAAGAGCATATGCCAAACAACCAAACACACGCATATGACTAACCATAGGCTTATGATCATTCCAAGCCTCATAAGGAGTGATGAATCTCAATGCTTTTGTAGGGCAATGATTCAACACATAATTTACACACATGACCGCTTCCATCCAAAACTTATCAAGAAGATGCTTTCCTTTAACCATAGATCGTGCCATTTCAAGTAGAGTTCTATTCTTATGCTCGACAACACCATTTTGTTGAGGTGTATATGACATCGTACATTGGTGTGAAATACCTCTTTCACGAAGAAAAGCATTAAACTTATGTGACATGTATTCATTGCCACGATCTGTGCGTAGAGTCAAAAGCTTTTGTGAAGAAAAATTCTCAACCATAGCTAAAAATGCTTTGAAGCAAGAAAATACCTCATTCTTTGCTTTCATAGGATACACCCATGTATGGCGAGTAGCATCATCAATGAAGGTAACAAAATACATGCTTCCCAAAAGATGAAGTCTTGACCGGACCACATACATCACTATGAACAAGTTGCAATTTTCTTGTAGTGTGTGAGTATCTTTTTGAAAAAAGCACGATGCATTTTTCCGAAAATGCAGCCGTCACATGCATGCTTTTCAATGGACTCAAGTGTAGGCAAACCAATAACCATGTCCTTCTTTTGCAAGTAAAGCAAACTATTGAAGTTTAAGTGACCAAAACGAACATGCCAAAGCTCTATTTCAGCCATGGAAGAAGTATGAGCAACTAAGGCATTCGAGGCAGCCCTCTTGTATGTATCCATGCGATACAAGCCATTACATAATGTACCGGACATCATGATAACATCGCCATTGCTCAAATCATGAACCATACACTTATCATCAACAAAGTGTATATGAACTCCAGCTTTGGAAATCAACGGAACTGAAATTAAGTTCTTCTTGATACCGGGCACATGCAATGCATTTTTCAAGAGAATCACACCTCCATTTGCAACCGTAAGCTAATTTCTCCTACTCCAATGATAGGATAAGAGGCATTGTTTGCACACACCACATGTCCTACTTTGGGTGCATCTTTCAAAGAGGCAAAAAATCCTTTGCATGATGTTATGTGCTTTGAAGCACCACTATCAAAGAACCAATCCGAATCAGCCTCACTCACAACCATACATTTAGAATGCAAAGAAGCATCATCATGACATGTAACAACACATGTCCAAAAATCTTGAGCCATGTTTACATTTGCTGAATTTTCATCAATAGACATGTCGGATTCCTTCTTCTTTTCATTATGTTTAGCAAGCTTTTTACACCCATCAATAGTATGACCAGCCTTCCGGCAATATTTGAAACTCTTCTTCTTTTGAAAATCATCATCATTAGAGGAATGAGTGGAAGAGGAAGATTGAGGCTTTGGTTTTGATGAACCCAAAACTGAATCATACTTGCTTTTCCCCTTTTGTGAGATAGCAAGTGCTTGTGTTCCCTCAATCAAACCACTCCTATTCACTCTAGATTGCTCTTCTTGCAAAAGAAGAGACACAACCTCATCAAATGCATACATATTAGGATTTCCTTTTGCAACCAAACGGAGTGTAGTAGCAAAGGTTTGAAAAGATTCTGGTAATCCTTTCAACAATGTAGAAATGAGTGACGCATCCGGAATGATCTCATCTATGTTTGCCAATTGCTCTTTCAAGTCCTTGATGCGAATCACATACACATCCACCGACTCATTTTCAGCCATACATACATCCTCAAGTTGCTTCCTCAAGTATGCAACACGCTTCATTACGGACGGCATACAAAGAAGCAAGAGTGTCCCATGCCTGTTGTGATGTAGAACATGACTGAATGTGTGGAACTATATGATGCTTCACTGAAAGCGCAATCAAAGCATGAGCTTGAGCATCTTTTCTATCCCATCTAAGCTTCTCGTGTGTAGGTGGAGAAGGAGAAACGATTGTACTTGAAGAAGAAGCTCATCTGTGACAGTAGATTGTGAAGTAGAAGAACCTATGGGTCTTCGATCTACATCTGCCACTATGTTCCAAAGTTGTTTAGCAACAAGAATATGGTTCATCATGTAAGACCACATCAGATAGTTGGTCCCATCAAGCTTATCTTCAGCTTGAAACATGCCAAACAAGTCATTGTTGCCCCCCATTTCACAAAAGAACAAGAATGTGACAAAATCTTCACTTCGACGAAAGCTGAAATGAATGCTAAAATTTCAGCTCACAAACCGTCACTCTGATAACGATTCTGATTGCACGAATGGATTTGAAATGGGGGTAAAACCCCAGCCCACCTAGTGGAAATGTTTCTTGGCTACTGAAATTCACTCTTCTATGCTCCAAAGTCGATTTGCACTGTTAAAAGTGTGCATGCGTCGGGACGCGAAAAGTGTACTCAGAGGTAATGGTGGTGAAGGCATTAAGAGGATCAAGATACAAACAAAGGAGGAATTCAAGATTACTGACCTTGGGCCACTCACATACTTCCTAGGACTAGAATTTATATACACAAATAAGAGTAGGAATCTCACTCAAAGAAAATGCATCAAGGATATGCTTACCAATCGCAAGATGGAGAATTCCAAGATTGTAGGACACACCCATGGAGATGAATCTGAAGCTAAGTGCTCATGAAGGAGATGCAATTGAATACATAACAAGATATTAGGGTCTAGTGGCTAATTTGAACTATGCTACATTGACTAGAGTACACAAGTGCTATAGTGTAAGTTTCATATGTCAATTTATGCATACTCCTAGGATACCTCACATGCAAGCAACCAAGAGGATACTCAAATACTTTATATCCACATGATATTCAGCCCACTTTGGATCTTCATTTCTATGATGTATTACATGAGGATTGCATGCCTATCAAGGATGCACAATCTATGCCGAAATGGCTACAAAATACATTGCATGATAGCAGTTTCAGTACGCCTTTACATGCTAGAAAAAGATCAAGCTCTCACCATGCATCAAGTGACTTTGTGGATGTATCTCGTATTGCAATTGCATTTAATGAGGAGCCATTCACTTTTGAAGATGCAATTGATGCTTGAAATTGGATGAGCAGAATAAGATTGGAATTGGATTTTATTAAAGAAATATACTTGGGAGTTATATGAATTATCAAAATAAAAATGCCATGCGTACTAAGTGGGTTTACAAGATCAAAATAAAGTCAGATGGTAGCATTGATTGATACAAAGTCAAACTAGTTGCAAAAGGGTATGTGCAAAAACATGGCATTGATTATGAGGAGACTTCTACACCTACTTCATGAATGACTATCATTCTCATTTCATAATTGACCCCTCATGGTTGGAAAGTGCATCGATTGGATATAAGAAGAACTTTCTCGAATGAGGACTTGCAAGAAGAGGTCTATATGAAACAGCCTCCTAGAGGTGCCACAATAGTTCAAGAGCATATAGTTTGCTGCTTGCATAAGGCTTTGTATGGACATAAGCAAGCTCCATGTGCATGTTATGACAAGATACAAAAGCACTTAATTTCTCTTGGTTTTTCATGTAGGCCAATTAAAAGCACGCTTTATGTATGAAAATATGGGGCTGACCGTATCGTGTATGTTCTTTATGTTGAGTACATTCTCTCGACTAGGTCATGTGATGAGAAAATTGACATGCTTATGGCAGATTTGCATCATACTTTTGATTCCACATATCCTAAGTTTTGTAGTATTATCTAAGTTTCTATTTGGCATCCATTGAGGACGGAACTATTGTGCATCAAGCAAAGTATATTTAGAAACTACTTCAATGTTTCATTTGGAGGATTGCAAGCCTATCTCAACACTACTCGAATATGGATTTAGGTTCTCAATTGAGGACTAAAATGATGAACTTGATATTTCTCTTAATCAACAAGCTATAGGATATTTGATATATGCATGTAACACAAGGTAGGACATATAGTATGGAGTTTCTTGATTGATTCAACTTATGCATACCCCTCTCGCTAAGCATTGGCAGCTGTAAAAGGTGTGTTTAGATATCTCAAAGGTAGTTTCAGTTTGGGTTTCATTTATGGTAGATATGATCAATCATGCATGCATGCTTTTATAGATAGTTGTTGGGCTAGCTTTTATGATAGACATATATCCGCTAGTGGTAATTTCATTTCCCTTTGAGGGATTGTTGACATATTTGTTGAGTAAGAAGAAACTTACTATGGACACATCAAGTTGTGAAGCTAAGTACAGGGCGGTATTCATAGCTATACTAGAGTGTATATGGCTGTGATGTGTATTGATGTACATATGCATGGAGATTGATGCGCCTACAAATATTTTCACTAATAATCTAAGTGAATTGGCCTTTGCAAGAAATCCAATGTTTTGTGCATGCACAAATCACATTGAGGTTCATTATCATTATGGTAGAGAATTCCTTCATGTTGGATATATTGATTTGGTATATGTGCCTACACAAGATAATGTGGCAAACATATTCACCAAAGAGCTTCTATGGGAAAAGTTTCAAGCTTTTTGCAAAGCTTTGGCCTTATTACCTTGTGGAAACTGATCTTTCACTCTTTGTATGTGTTCATATCATTTAATCTAGGGGGTTTTGTTACACTTATTTGTCCCTCGATTAGCTTTGATGTGATCTCTTTCCCTATAGGTGGACACTTTTCACTCTAGAGATGGCTAGAGTTTTTTCCCCATGTAATCATGTATATATGATATACTCATATGTGGTGGTACTTTGTAGTTAGACACTAACGTATAGATCTCACTTCACTCATTCACATATTATTGATCATTGATCTATATAGATATCCTCTAGTCATCACCTTTCTTGGCACATCGATCTCCATTTGTATCTTGTATGCACTTCTATTCATGCTTCCTCGAGCAACTTTGATGTGATCTCTTTCCCTATAGGTGGAAACTTTTTACTCTAGAGATGGCTAGAATTTTTTTTTTCATGTAATCATGTATACATGATATACTCATATGTGGTGGTACTTTGTACTTTGACACTAACCTATAGATCTCACTTCACTCATTTGCATATTACTGATCATCAGTCTATATAGATAACCTCCATCCATCACCTTTCTTGGCACATCGATCTCTCCTTTGTATCTTGTATGCACTTATATTCATGCTTCCTCACTCTCTCACACATCTGACAATAAGTACTTAGAATTTAAATTTGATCTTGAGATGCTATGAAAGAGAAATTGAATTTGGTGAAGACGACAATATTTGAATCTTTCAATTTTGTTTCTTTGAAACTTTAAAAAAATATACCATACAATGTGCTAAGATACTCATTTTATGAAAATAAACAATGCTTCTCTAAAATTGAGAAATTCCTCCATGTAAGCAGTGTCTTTAGAGGATTCTAAAAAAGATGAAGGCTCTCTCCACATGAGTAAGAGATATACAAATATCGTATTTTTGTATACCTGGAAACAAGAAATTAGTCTATTTTGTTTATGTATGATTATCAAACAACCCACTTTTGCTCTTCTTTAGCTCTTAATTCCTTTCTCTTTATCTCCCATTATGCCCTACCATTCCTCATTTTGTAGCAGTTGAATAATCTAGAGCATTGTAATTAG
Source organism: Ceratopteris richardii (assembly GCA_020310875.1). Taxonomy (NCBI): domain Eukaryota; kingdom Viridiplantae; phylum Streptophyta; class Polypodiopsida; order Polypodiales; family Pteridaceae; genus Ceratopteris; species Ceratopteris richardii. Next base: position 48,876,175 of record CM035408.1, read on the forward strand.
CATAATTTAAATTCTACTTGTTACCATTTCCCCTTCTTCTCATCCACGAGCGTCCTGATTGTATTGCACCTAATAAGAACTACAATAAACCTCATAATGAGTGCCTACATCAATATTTACATTCTTCGTCCATGAGAAAACCTAATTCTTCTAAAATTCTTATAATTTCCATAAGGTACTCCTATAAAAGTAATTTCTCCTCTTATGAAATAGACACATCGCTTTCCTTCTTATGCAGATTCAAAGTCTCCATCTTCTATCCTCTCTTGCATCGCTTGACCCAAGCCCTCCATAAGGATTCATTGCTTAGTAGTCATCATTAAGACTGTATTATGTTTAAAGAATCCATATGCTCTTCCGCATATCCTCTTTCAACTTGATTTCTCTCCTAAATTTAGCAAGATGACTAACTTCACCATATCTCTCCTTTACATAAGCTCTTCTTTCTCCACGTAACCTTCATAATATAAATCTCAAGTTCAATTCATGTTGAAATTCCTGATCATGTCCTAATGTATGCACTTATCATTAGGTATGTAAGAGGCCATGGCTAGGTTATATATGCATCTCTCTCTCTCTCTCTCTCTCTCTATATATATATATATATATATATATATATATATATATATATATATATATATATATATATATATCATTATCATCACCCCCCATCTCTCTACTATTTACCTTATACTTGGAGTTGCATTAGTCGTACACTGGACCTCCACTATGCCACCTTAAAACTTGCTCATCAAAAGAAAAAAAAACTAGTCGAACCATTCCTCAGCCATGATTGTCAAACTTGGTCAGCCTTGTTCGACCATGTGGTAAACGATGTGATTGAAAACATGTATACAAAGCAAAGAAGGTTACTCCAAGGGCACAAACATTATTGTTACAAAGAACATCATCAAAGTCTGAATGATATTTAAAGGATGATAAATAGATTATTCAAGTGATAAGGATTGGCACTTCATGATAATCCTAAAAGACTACACTAAAAGAATTCTTCTTCACATGATAAAAAGGAGTTCTCATTCTTTTAAAAAGAGGAAGAATATGCATTGACCATTGATTGCGCATACTAGATCGACAAAACCAAATGTGGCCAATAACGATGCTTGACTTAGCTTGGTGCATAGTTCAACCTAAAATACCGTTCTAATATATATGGATAAGACATTTCCAAGAATAAGTGAATATGCGGATGGATAGTTTGATATAGGAGGAGCCTTCATAGATGTATTCAAAGGAATAGTAGAGAGAACATAAGGATTATAGACAATGTTAAATTATGCATGATGGATCAATCATATGCGTTTATGAAGGAATGATGAATGGTTATATGCCTCCAATTATAAGGATTTTGGACAAGAAGGATGAGTGGCTATGAAGTTTTGTTAATTTATGATGTATAGAAATAATGCCCGACCAAGAAATATATGAAGACAGTCTATTTACACTAGTTTATTAGAATAGACTCTAGTCACTAAGAGCAACCTTCGACAACATTAGAACGTGCAAAATGACAGGGAAGGCAAGTAATTGGGAACGTGAGAACTTGGGTGGATAGCTCCGTTAACCACATTGGATATGCCTATAGAATGGCATTTCTTAAATAGTTGAAGAACCGCACATAGGCACTACCTAAATTTGGATCCGTAAAGATAGAATAATCTAAGGCACGTTTTGGATATGACAATATCTGAACTAAATTATCCAAGTCCTTGGATTAGTAGAGGGATTATTCATGATTGAATACTTTGCACGTTTAGGCTCTAACACCTTGAAGAAGGAGGAATTTGGGAGAAAGTTCAACTGCTAAGAAGTCTGATCTGTCAAGTGAGCCTACAATGGAAATCCTCTTGAGGAAAGCGATGTGGAAGCAGCGGCAATTGAGGAGATCTAAAATTTCTAAGTGCAAGGTTTTTTCCCCACTTGTTGGCTTTGAGTAGTATATGCATTTTATGATAGAGGGTAGTGTTTTTTTTTTAAAGAATTGATAATTGTGTGATCCAAAAGCTCCTTTGACGTATAGGTTAGAATACATTCTCGATCTCCAAGAAGTTGATAGCATGGATTGCATCAAATTTGTGCAAATTATTCTTCAATACGCTAAAATTGGACCATAGTGGACATTGTTCTGGAATCGAATTAATTTTCCTATCTTAATCTGAAAGAGCTACTAAAACCCTTTGTCTTCTAGAAGGGATACACTATCCTTAAAAACAACCCCACAAATCTGTCTACTTGAGGTGCTTAGCTGCAACCCCTAAAGCATGTTTATGGATGATCTCTAACGAACGTGAGTTACCAATGATTCACATAAATACTTCAAGATTTAAGTGAAAGAGCTTTGTAAAACCTCCAGAAGATTCACCTTTTATGTCTCTTTCAACTTCTGGATATTGATGTGTTCCATTATATTACATGATAACTGGATCTCTATTGCTTTTATTTTCAAAACTTTACTGTGAAAATTTGTAATTAGGCTTATGTGCTACCTTTAGCTTGGACAGTAATTTATCGTTATTTCATTTATGTAGAAACTTGTAACCCTTTCAATGTTCTTTATAAAGCATAAATTTTGGTTGAACATAACCTAATAGCAGTTCTCCACCATCTACACTATTCACGCAAGGTACTTGGTGATGTAGGGAACATCCAAGACATGATCTTCTATATTTACAATACGATTATAATATTTGACAATAAATCTTTGTTGGAGGTCATATGTTTTTTGCATCAATATTAATATGGAAAAATTTATAAACTCTATACCTTCAGTCACTAGATTGCATCATGGATGGAAAACATTTAGTTTCATCCCATGAAAAAGTTAATGCCAGATTAAATTTCCATTTTGATTATGATTGATTCCTCTAATTTTGATGTTCTCTCTCTCTCTCTCTCTCTCTCTCTCTCTCTATATATATATATATATATATATATATATATATATATATATATATATATATATATATATATATATATATATATATATATATATATATATATATATATATATATCACGTGATTTTGTTATCCCGTTATTGGTTAAAGATTCCTTCACTTCCAAAAGAACTTCATCCTCTTCTTGTAATGAATGAACGTTTGAAGGCTCAAATATGGTGGTAGTTGATTTGATGCTACTATTTGGAAGCCTTTTAGACCCTATCAACATGAGACATGGCTTAAACCTCAATACAACGCTCACTTTCCCCAACACCCCACCATATTTTTATCTAAATAAGAACATCATGCATTTCCAACAAAAAAGTAATCCTTTATTCATCCAATTCATGAAGGTTGGAGGGGCATTTGTTAATCCGAAGGGCATAACAAGAACTCAAAATGCTCGTACCTTTTTGAAAAATTATATTTGGGACATTTTTTGCTTTGATTCTTATCTGATGAGATCCTTGAGGAAGAGATTAGTTCAAAAATGTGCATGCTTCTCGACCTTGATTAAACATCAACTTGAGGCATGGGAAACTTGTTATTTGCCATCATATTATTATGCATAGATACATTGTTCCATCTTTTCATTTTTACTAAGAAGATGTGCCTTCCATGGAGGAGTACAAGTTTTAATCCGTCATTTATTGAGGTACTCTCCTAGTCGCTTTCAACGTTTTCCTATTGGGATAGGATGTTTTTTTATTGGGTTAAATATATATACTTGGGCCACGAAAGTAATTCAATATCATGGTCAACTCTTTTCCAAGGAGTTAGAAAGCCATGAGGGTCCCCGAGAGATATGTCCCTATATGCGTACGGAAAACTTTTAAACTTAGCTAAAAATTTAATGAACTTGGAATCAAGACATAGGAAAGCTGATTTGTAGTAACTTGAGTATTTACATTAGCAAAATGTGTAAAAACTATTGCTTGTTGATCATTTACAAGTTTCTTAATTCCTAAGTACACAATCAAAGGAGCAATCGATACATCATGTTCATCTCGCATCAATTAAATACCTCCGTTATTATTGATTTCCAAAGTGTTGTTCTGATAACCACAAGTGAGTGAATGCATGAGTCTTTAACCCTATTTTGTACCAAAACAAAACACAATAGTGTCCTTTCTCTAAAAACTATAAAAGCATCATATGTAATAATCAAATAGAATTTTGGAAAAAAAAACCATTCAAAACCCATAAGGCTTATACCACGATATTCTATAAAACATATAATTTTTAAGAAAATAACATTTTAGATAACCCAAAACATAGAATGATTGAATATGGTAAAAAAAATTTGTTTATATGAGAATAAATAAATATCTCCGTAGAAACAATTTTCCTAATATTGGATTAGTTTTTCTTATATCAAATTAAAGTCATATAATCATCTAACACAAGACGTGGGAATCAAAAAAAATATTTTTACACTAGGATTCCTTTTATATCATATTGATGCATAAAACATTATAACAGCTGGCGTTTTATTTCACGAACCAACATATAGTATCATATGAAATGAACCAATAATGCATGTATCTATCTCATATACCACTAACCATCATTGAATAGCCATATTTCACTCTACTTATAATAATTTCATCCCAAAATATTAGATTTTCTCAATTATATAAGGTATACAATATCAATCAAAATAATTGTATAAACATTATAGCCTATTTTATATAAAACAAGCTACCTACTTTATATAAAACAAGCTTGCATATTAACTTTAATCATACAGCATATGCAATCCCTAGTCATCGAATGCCCTTTTCTTAGAAGAGAAAAGTAGTAGAATTGTTTTTTAATTTTAAGGAATGACATAGAAATTTAGCACCTACGCTTGTCAAAAAAGTATTTTTAGCTTCTAGAATCTTAGAAATCATTTTGATAATAAAACATGAGTCGTATTCATAGGATCACTTTGCAGAGTAGTTCATAGATGACAACAATGTCACGGGACATATCAGATTATTTTTATGCCATAGACCCAGAAAAAATCTTTGCAATTTTTAATTACAAATAAAAAGGTGTTTAAATACATAAAATAAGATATTTTACTGCATTTACCGTAATGCATACGTGTAGATCATGATTTTGAAACAAAATCAACACTAAGCGAAACCACTATAATTTTTGCACCAATATTGAAAATGGCATCACAAACTAAATGAATAAATCTCAAATTTTTTTATCCTTTGGGGAGAACAATACTGTTTTAGAAATATTCAATGATTGTGCTAATATGTATAAATGATTGTGCTAATTACATTTATAAATGGTTGTTGCTAGTAATCTAGAATATTCATAAAATAATATCTCTCTTTTAGGATATCAGAGTGTCCAAGGACACCAAAGTATCCAAGTACAACACTAGTGTTAAATCCATTCTCTATCCAATATGACATATGCACACCATGTTCATGATTTCAAAATCTAATGTCTCATGAACTCCTTGGGTTTCAACCACAATATTGGAAACCATCATATTTTGAACTCATTTATCATGACCTTACATCATGGATACTACATACTAATAAGGTGATGGTTTCTTGGTAGTCCCAACCTCATCAGCATGCATAATATAGAAAATTATGGGTGGTAGGATCATCAATCACCACTCCCCCTCTCTACCTAGCAAAAGTCCCATGCAACTTAACAAGATCATGAGGTCCAAACTAAGAAGGAGCCCACATCTTACCTGTTAAGTTAAGTTGATGAGAAACATCTTGATGTAACACTTCTGCTTATTTATACAAGACTTTTACTTAAGTCTACTATGTTTATGATGTGTAGTTGTATTCCTTTACCCTTATCTTCCTTGACAGGTTTTGATTTTTCCCTTGAGTTTTAGAATGAGCTTTGGTGACTAGGTTTCATGCATTTGAGAAAAAACTTATCCTTCATAGCTTTATTATAAGTTTCATGTATCATATGAAGTTGAAGAACCTTATACTTATTTGATGTTGGAGGATAAACACTCCTTTGTGCACAACAAAAGCAAATTAACCCTCCTAGGATCTTGAAATTTTTCTAACATATGCTCTGTATTTTCTGTGTTTCTCTTAATACATGCAAAGACTAAATATGAAACCTTGCAAGCCTAAACTAAACTTAAAGAGCTTTCAAATGAGAGTAAAATCACTCCATTTGGATACTAGATGATGCCTCAACCAGCTGCAATAAAACGGATAACTTGATCTCTTCACAAAGTACTAGCTAACTACACAGACACTATTCTAGACATTTCTCTGCACATGTGCAAGTATTGAACCCGAGACTTATACAACTGAATGTAGAACCTCTAAGCTTTCCAAAAAGACAAAAATAATTGAAGATAGATTCTAGATGAAGGAGAAAAAACAATTATAAGATCGGGGGGTCTCCCAAAATCATCTAGATAGATAGAGTGTGTAAAAGTGAAATTTCTGCAAAATATGCAGAGAATAACTAGTAGGGGGTGTACTTAAGCAAGGGGGCAACTTGGGCACGTATTTCCATGACTCTAAGTCATAATACAACTCATTATAGGTTTTAAAGACCACATACTAACCTCTTTAACCAATCAAAAGCATATACATGTCAAAAGCGAGGTCCAATCACATCAAGAGGTGAGCTAAATCTTCTCTAATCAACTTCTTTCCATTATGGGCATGATTTGATGCCTCCAACTCGTGGAAATCAGCCTCCTTTGATTGTGGATGATGTGGAAGGTTCAATTTGGGGCATGTTCGCACACTCTTGAGCTTGAAAAACTTTCAACACTCCCCCTCAAGCTCAAGTCTTTTGCTTTCGTTGCTTCCACCTATGTCTCTTATGTTGATAGCTTCCTTGAATCCTCCAAGATTTGTACCTTCAAGAAACTTTGTCATCATGTCTGTAACCTACATTTTAGTGTTCACATACCTTATATCTAGTTCTTTTGCCATCACTTTTTCTCTAACGAAGTGGTAATGAACCTCCATGTGCTTGCTCCTTGCATGAAACATGGGATTGTTAGCTAGGTAGATGCTTGAAATGTTGTCTCCATAAAGAGGAAACTCCTCCACTTCTACTTGCAAGTCTTTAAGTAGCTTCTTAAGCCATAATAGCTCACATGTAGCCAATGCTAAACCTCTGTACTCAGCCTCTGTGGATGAAAGAGCAACAGTGGGTTGCTTCTTAGAGCTCCAAGAGGTCACTTTTGTACCTATCATGAAAACATAACCCGATGTACTCCTTCGATCATCCTTGCTACCTGCCCAATCAGCATCACTATATCCATTCACACTTAGATCAGCATCATATGAGTAAAATAGACCTTGGTTGATAGTGTGCTTGATGTATCTAAGCACCTTTCTTGTTGCCATAAGATGATCATGAGTAGGTGCATGCAAAAATTGAGAGAGAACACCTACTACATATGCAAGATCAGGTCTAGTGAATGTAGCATAAATTAATGAGCCAATTATGCTTCTATATAGTGTAATATCTTGTATAGACTCTCTTTGACCTGCAACCAACTTTGTATTGGGCTCCATGGGCTGAAAAAGTGGCTTACAACCACTCATACCAAACCTGTTTACCACATCCAACAAGTATTTTCTTTGAATCAAGAAGATGTCATTATGTGCATAGATTACCTCTATTCCCAAGAAGTACTTTAGTGGTCCAAGATCAGATATCTTGAACTCCTTTCCTAGCTTTGATTTGATATCTTTAATACATGCAATATGATGATCAAATCGTCCACATAGATGCATATGTATACTGTCTTGTCTCCTTGCTTCTTCATGTAAAGTGATGGATCAGCAACACTTTCTTTGTATCCACAACTTGATAAATAATCCAGTAACCTCTGATTCCAGGCCCTTGGGTCTTGCTTTTGTCCATATAATGCTTTCCTTAGCTTGCAAACATGATTTGGGTACCACATACTAGCAAATCCTTGAGGTTGGCTCATGTAGACTACTTCTTCAAGCTCTCCATTGGGGAAGGCATTCTTTACATCCAACTGATATAAGCTCCATTTCCCTGATATGGCCACTGCAATCAAAGTCCTAATTGTTGGCATCTTGGCCATGGGGTAGAAAGTTTCATCATAATCTAACCCGTAGCTTTGGGAGAAGCCTTTCGCCACCAACCTTGCTTTGTACTTAGCAATGGAACCATCTGAATTTCTTTTAATTTTGTAAACCCACTTATTAACTATCACCTTCATGCCTTCTTCAGCTGGTACCAAGCTCCAATTATGGTTCTCATCAAGTGCTTTGAGCTCTTCCTTCATTGCCTCTTGCCATTCCTTGCAATCCTTAGCTTCTTTATAACTAGTTGGTTCTTTGTCCTTGATTACCTGAGTCATGTATGCATAATGCTTTGCAATGAAATTATCATATGTTAACCTTTGTACTGAATATCTTACTCTTGAAGACCTTCTTTCACTTCTTTTAGGTTTGGTTGCCATCTTCTTTCTTTGTTTAGCAACTCCTAGGGCTTGAATGTCTTCTATCTCTTCATCTTCCAACATGCTCTCGTCCACATACACTACAACATATGAGGGGCATACCGATGCTGCCTATATTGACGGTCACTCCCAGAATCGGTATAAATGTTGGAAAAGTCCACTTAAAGATACAGACGGTCAAGTGACCATCAGTATGACCATTTAAAACGGATCGTCAGGGTGTCTCGTGATTGCCGGTACAAGCGTCGATATAAGCGTCGGTATGGGCATCGGTATAAGCTTCGGTAATTTATTGGAAGTTACGAACGCCCATACCGAGGCCATGTTTTAAACATACTGGGAACCCGAGAGCGAAACTGAACATTTTTGCACATGTTTGAGTATTGCTTGTCTTCTGTCAAACTTGCGCACACGAACCGAATTGCGATCTGCATTGTCTTGTGCACACACACACACGCAAACACAGAGATCTCTCTATCTACACACACACACATCCTCTCTCTGTTTAGATCTTGTTGGAGCAAGTCTATGACAAGCCTAAGTATTGGCTTGAGTCTCACAAAGTCATTAAAGAAGCTTCAAAATGAAGACTATGTAAAGTTCACTTGTGAACTACCTCTTGTAACTTTTGAAGAGTTTACTTAATGTAAAAGTAAGAGAATCTTAAGTGGTTGAGTCCACATGATCAAGAATGGAAAGAGGAGCCACGAATTCGTGATTTGTGGTAGGTAGAGAATCAAATCAATCATTGATTGATTGGAGAGTGATTGAGGGAAGTTAGCCTCCCAAACTCAACTATAAATAGATGGCAGTTTTAGTCGTGGTTAGAGAGACCTATGTGAAGACCTCTAAGAGCTGAGCTTTATGCCATATCAAGGTGTGATTACAAGGCACACATATGTATCAGTAAGTCATTGTATTGTACAAGCAATATACTTTCATTTTCATGATTATTTGAGTTCATCTTTCCATGTTCTTGTGAAGTGTACTACTCACTGCCATTACTCTCAGTTTTCTCAGTCAGCTTGCAAAGATGTTTTCTCTGAGCTTGGTGCATCATTTTCAGTGATTTAACTTGGTAAAGTTAGCTCTATAAGTCTACTATATGCTCATAAATTTTCATGTCATTTGGATCTTGCAATCTGCAGTTATGTTTATTTGAAGTCAATAGGGTCTGTTCATCTTCACCTCTCTGTCAGGTACCCGACTTTTTTTACTCATCTTGTCAGAGGTGTTTCTCAGTGGTTACTTATCCAAATTCAGTGATTTAAAGTTTGTTGGATTCAGCTTACTGTCTAGTATAAGCATACAAATTTTCATAATCATTGGATTTCTACATTTTGAGTTATGGTGATTTTTCTGCTCACTGGTCTATTTCTGTAGCAGCCCGTGAAAATCGGGATGATGTCATCACTTGTTAAAACTCATTCTCAGTGTGTGCTTTGTTATTTTTTATGAGATTACTCTTGAAAGTTAGCTCTTTAAGATACCTAGATTTCCCCAAGAGGAATTAAGCTAATTGCTGCTGTGCTCAGAGAATTATGTAAAACACTGGACAGGTGTATGAACCAAGAATAGCAAGTTTTCACCTCTGAGCTAACTCCAACTTATCTGTTTTGATCTATCTTTTTGAGAGTGATCTTCCAAGGTACATAGGGTGTCTAATACATCCATTGGCAAGCTAAAAGGGCCCACCATCTACTCCTGGAGTTCATTTGGCTGGTGTAGATCAAGGATTTTGCAACACCTCTTCATCTTCAAACACATACTTATCCATCTCTTCACAGTGGTATCAGAGCAAGGTTGGACAACATGGCAGATGGATTTCCTTCATCAACTGACAAATTAGACAGAGGTAACTACTCAGCTTGGTCATTAAGAATGGAAGCCTATCTCCAAGGTAGAAGTTTATATGGTTATGTGGCTGGAGATGAAGTTATGCCAAGTTTCAGGAACAAAAGTCAACCAACACAAGAAGAGCAAGAAAGATTGAGCACATGGTGCTCCAAGGATGCACTTGCAAGGTCTTATCTCCTCAACTCTATCTCAGATTTTTTGTTGCCTCACATTAGAAGTTGTAAGACATCTCAGGAAGTGTGGGATGCACTTGAAGCTTTCTTTTCTTCAAGTACCAAAGCTAGGAAGCATCAACTATGGCTGGAGTTCACAACTCTCAAGAAGGCTCCCAAACAAAATGTGACTGATTTTGTCACAAAGCTCAAGGACATAGCGGATCAGTTGGGAAGCATTGGAGAGGTAATAGATGAAGAGCAAATTGTAAGGCAGGTCATCAATGGCTTGAAGGCAGATGATAAGTGGGAAGCATTCACCACAGCTATGGATTTGTACATGGACATGCATGTACCTGATTTCAACACACTCATTGGACAACTACTTACTCAAGAGGCAAAGCTTATCAAAAATGGAGAAAGCTCTAAAGGTAATCAATCTTCAGCTTTATACACGGATAAAAGCAAGTCTAAAGATAACAAAGGAAAGGCAAAGAAAGTGGATGATGAAGCAGGTACATATCAAGCTAACTATGCAGGTAGAGGAAGACATGGCAGAGGTAGAGGAAGAGGAGGTAGACAAGGCAGGGGGAGATCCCAAGACTCCAACTCATGTTCTATTTGTGGATTAACTAATCATACAACTGAAAATTGCTTTAGGAATTCCAGGAATCAAAGAGGCAGAGGATACAATAGAGGAAGTTCTGGATACTCAAGAGGAAGGTTCAACAACTACCATGGCAACTACAACAACTACAATCATTCAAACTATCAAGGAGGCTACAAAGGAAGGAGAGACTACAATAACTACACAGAAGACTCAAACAAAGAGGATTCATTATTGATCATGAACATGGCTATGCCACAAGGTAAATCTGATGAGCATGTTTTCTACATAGATTCAGGTTGTTCAAATCATGTGGCAGGAAATGTGGCACTCCTATCAGATTTAGAAGATCCAAGGAATAAGCATGAGGTACAAACAGGAGATGATACAAAACATCTTGTGGAGAAAATAGGCAATGTCAAAGCACCTAATGGAAACATCAACCTACTTAGTAAGGTACTCTATGTCCCTACCATTACAAAGAATTTGATAAGTGTTGGGCAGATAGTAGAGAAAGGGTTGCAAGTCAGGTTCACAAAGGCAGGAGCATTTGTTGAAGATCCAAGTCAAGGATTCAAAAGAATTGCAAAAGGTGAAAAGACAGGTAGATTGTTCACATTTGAATTACAGGACACTAGAAACATTGCTCTCTTTAATTATGGTAGTCAGACACTCACAGAATTGGAAGTATGGCACAAAAGGTTAGCACATATTGGTGAAAGGTCATTAAAGCAAATCTGCAGGGACCAAAGTGTACTTGGACTTCCTAATTTGTCAAAACAACATATGATTTATAAGTGCAGTGCATGTCAATTTGGAAAGTCTCACAGGTTACCATTCATGAAGAAAGGTTATATGCATGGAGATCTCTTGGAGTTGGTTCATACAGATGTATGGGGACCTAGCAAGGAAGCTTCAATATCTGGATCAAGGTATTATGTTTCCTTTATTGATGATTGCAGCAGATGGACTATCCTATTCTTTATGAAACACAAAGATGAAGTTTTTTCATGTTTCAAAAGATATTTGGCTCTTGTGGAGAATCAAACAGGTAAATCACTAAAAAGGCTAAGGTCAGATGGAGGGGGAGAATATTTCTCCCATGAGTTTGATTCTTTTCTTCAAGAAAGAGGAATCAAAAGAGAGGTAACTACAAGGTACACTCCTGAGCAAAATGGAGTGGCAGAAAGGAGGAATAGGACAATTGTTGAAGCTGCAAGGTCTATGTTAAATGAAAAGCATTTACCTAATTACTTATGGGCTGAGGCTGTATCTACAGCCACTTACTTGATTAACAGGTTGCCTTCAAAATCCCTTGATGGGATGACTCCATATGAGGCTTGGAATGGAAGAAGACCAAGTTTAGATCATTGTAAAATTTTTGGATGTATTGCTTTTGCTCATGTTCCTTCACAGGTTAGAGGCAAGATGGATCCAAAGGCAGAAAGGTGTGTATTTATTGGATATGACAACAATCAAAAGGGCTACAGGTTATACAACCCTACCAACAAAGGATTCTTGGTAAGCAGAGGTGTAGTTTTTGATGAGAACAATTCATGGTATGAAGATTCATGCAGGAAGATCAATTTACCATATGATCTTGAAGAAGATTTTCCAAAGCTTGGTAGAGAACAATCAAAGATTGAAGAACAAGAGACCTCAGAGGATGATGAAGAATCTCACATGGAAAAGATCAAAGCATGGAAGTCTAAAGGTAAAGCAAAATTGCAGGAACTTGGACATGAGGCAGAATCATCACATCATGGCCTAAGAAGATCTATGAGGGAAAAGAAAAAACCAGAAAGGTATGGGTTTGACACCTCATTAGTAACTAAACATTCTATCTACATAGCACAGGACATAAACCAAGAGGAGCCATCATCATTTGAAGAGGCCAAAGCAAAAACAGAATGGAAGCATGCAATGAAGGAAGAGATTGAAGCACTTGAGGAAAACAACACTTGGGATTTGGTGCCCAAGACTTCATCCATGAAGGTAATAGGCTCAAGATGGGTCTATAAACTCAAGAAGAATTCTGATGGTTCCATTAACAGGTATAAGGCAAGGCTTGTAGCAAAAGGCTTTGCACAAACTCAGGGAATTGATTATGAGGAGACCTTCTCTCCTGTGGCAAAGATGCCTACTATTAGGGTTTTGCTTAGTATTGCCTCTTCCAAGAATTGGAAGATACTTCAACTAGATGTAAAGAATGCATTCTTGAATGGTTGGATAACAGAAGAGGTATATATGGCACAACCACCTGGTTTTGAGAATCAAGTTTATCCTGATTATGTGTGTAAACTTAACAAAGCATTGTATGGTCTCAAGCAAGCTCCAAGAGCTTGGAATTTCAGGCTTGTTTCATTCTTGCAGGACAAAGGGTTTCAACCAAGCAAGGCAGATCCTTCACTCTTTATTAAAAAGAGTAATTCCGAGGTCATCTATCTATGTGTATATGTAGATGATATTATATTGACAGGAAATGATGCAGATGGTATGAAGAAGATCAAAGATCAGATAAGAGAAGAGTTCAAGATAAGTGATTTGGGTTCACTTACCTACTTCCTAGGTTTGGAAGTTGTCTACAAAGATCATGGTTTGTTTCTCACTCAAAGGAAGTACATTAAGGACATGTTGACAAAATTCAAGATGCAAGATTGTAAGATTGCAGGTACTCCAATGGAGGTCAATCACAAATTGAGCTCACATGAAGGTGAACTCATAGAGGACATCACATCATATCAAAGTCTAGTGGGTAGTCTCAACTATGCCACATTGACAAGAGTAGATATATGTTACAGTGTGAGTGTGCTAAGTCAATTTATGCACACACCAAGGAAACCACATATGGATGCTGCCAAAAGGATTCTCAAGTATCTCAAAGGAACCATAAATGAAGGACTTTATTATCCTTATGTATCTGATTTAGGTTTGAAGCTATTTTCTGATGCAGATTGGGCTGGCTCCAAGGAAGATAGAAGGAGCACTTCAGGTTATCTTACCTTTGCAGGTTCAAAGCTTATTTCATGGTCATCCAAGAAGCAACCCACAGTTGCTCTCTCTTCTACTGAAGCTGAATATAGAGGTCTTGCCATAGCTACACAAGAAGCTATGTGGATGAAGACATTATTCAAAGATCTTGGATTGGAGTTTGGAACTCCAACTATTTTTGGTGACAATATGAGTTCTATTCACTTGGCTGCTAATCCTATTTTTCATGCAAGGACTAAACATATTGAAGTTCATTATCACTATGTACGAGAAAAGGTTCTAAGCAAAGAGATTCAAATATCATATGTGTCCACTCATCAACAATGTGCAGATATTCTAACCAAAGCATTGGATGGTACAAAGCTTTGCAAATTCAAGGCTATGATTGGTTTGCAGGTAATCTTGGAAGATTGAAGACCTCAAGCATACTTGGCTTGAGGGGGAGCTGTTGGAGCAAGTCTATGACAAGCCTAAGTATTGGCTTGAGTCTCACAAAGTCATTAAAGAAGCTTCAAAATGAAGACTATGTAAAGTTCACTTGTGAACTACCTCTTGTAACTTTTGAAGAGTTTACTTAATGTAAAAGTAAGAGAATCTTAAGTGGTTGAGTCCACATGATCAAGAATGGAAAGAGGAGCCACGAATTCGTGATTTGTGGTAGGTAGAGAATCAAATCAATCATTGATTGATTGGAGAGTGATTGAGGGAAGTTAGCCTCCCAAACTCAACTATAAATAGATGGCAGTTTTAGTCGTGGTTAGAGAGACCTATGTGAAGACCTCTAAGAGCTGAGCTTTATGCCATATCAAGGTGTGATTACAAGGCACACATATGTATCAGTAAGTCATTGTATTGTACAAGCAATATACTTTCATTTTCATGATTATTTGAGTTCATCTTTCCATGTTCTTGTGAAGTGTACTACTCACTGCCATTACTCTCAGTTTTCTCAGTCAGCTTGCAAAGATGTTTTCTCTGAGCTTGGTGCATCATTTTCAGTGATTTAACTTGTTAAAGTTAGCTCTATAAGTCTACTATATGCTCATAAATTTTCATGTCATTTGGATCTTTCAATCTTCAGTTATGTTTATTTGAAGTCAATAGGGTCTGTTCATCTTCACCTCTCTGTCAGGTACCCGACTTTTTTTACTCATCTTGTCAGAGGTGTTTCTCAGTGGTTACTTATCCAAATTCAGTGATTTAAAGTTTGTTGGATTCAGCTTACTGTCTAGTATAAGCATACAAATTTTCATAATCATTGGATTTCTACATTTTGAGTTATGGTGATTTTTCTGCTCACTGGTCTATTTCTGTAGCAGCCCGTGAAAATCGGGATGATGTCATCACTTGTTAAAACTCATTCTCAGTGTGTGCTTTGTTATTTTTTATGAGATTACTCTTGAAAGTTAGCTCTTTAAGATACCTAGATTTCCCCAAGAGGAATTAAGCTAATTGCTGCTGTGCTCAGAGAATTATGTAAAACACTGGACAGGTGTATGAACCAAGAATAGCAAGTTTTCACCTCTGAGCTAACTCCAACTTATCTGTTTTGATCTATCTTTTTGAGAGTGATCTTCCAAGGTACATAGGGTGTCTAATACATCCATTGGCAAGCTAAAAGGGCCCACCATCTACTCCTGGAGTTCATTTGGCTGGTGTAGATCAAGGATTTTGCAACACCTCTTCATCTTCAAACACATACTTATCCATCTCTTCACAGATCTCACATCTTGGTAAGTGGTGTGCATACTCTTAGCCTTTGTCTTTCTCTATGCTTTAGGTCTTATGATTTCTCTTCTCTTTGATTTTGCAGAGCATACATACACACACATATACACACATGCATGCATACACTCACACGCACACACACACATACATACACACATGCATGCACACACACACATGAATGCATACACACACATGCATACATACACACACATACACATATACTCACACATGCATACATAGACACACATACACATATACACACATGCATACATTCATACACACAGATACATACGCACATGCACACATATACACACACATAATCTAGTGTTTTAATTAAATATATAAAATTAAATATATAAAATTTTGATTTTAAAGTTTTTTTTACATCAAATATATAAAAATAGGATTAGGGATTTTAGGCTATTTACACATACATACACATATACTTATACACATATATATACACATACACATATATATACACATGCATACACATACACACATGTTTTAGGTCTAGGTCCTTCCGATTAGGGTTTTAGGGTTTTTAAACATGCATAACATATATGCACACATACACATACACATATAATACATATATACATGTATATACACATGCATACACAAATATACATATTTTAGGTCTAGATCTTTAAGATTAGGGTTTTAGGCTTTAGGCATACATATAATTCAATTACATTTATATTAAGAGAAAGCTTAGAAAAAAATAAGAAAAAAAAGTAAGAAAAGAATCTGAATATATAAATAAATATATATATATAATAGGATAATTATATAGATAAATAAATATGAAAACAACTAGTTTTTTTAATAGATAAATTAAATATATATAATTAAATATATAAAAATAGGTTTAATTAGGAGTTTAATAAGAGTAAATATATATACACATACACATACACACATATACTTATACACATATCTATATACACATATATACAGATATATATACACATACACATATATATACACATGCATACACATATATACATGTTTTAGGTCTAGGTCTTTTTTATTAGGGTTTTAGGGTTTTAACACCTACATAACATATATACACACATACGCATACACATACACATATAATATATATATACATGTATATACACATGCATACAAAAATATAGATATTTTAGGTTTAGATCTTTAAGATTAGGGTTTTAGGGTTTAGGCATACATATAACTCAATTTAATTTATATAAAGAGATATATAGAAAAAAATTAAGGAAAAATTCTGGATATATAAATAAATATTTATATAAAATAGGATAATTATATAGATAAATAAATATAAAAAGAACTAGTTTTTTAAATAATTTAATTAAATATATATAATTAAAAAAATAGGATTAATTAAAAAAAAATCTGAATATATAAATAAATATATATAAAAAGTGGGATAATTATATAGATAAATAAATATGAAAAGAAATAGTTTTTAAATGAATTAATTAAATATACATGATTAAATATATAAAAATAGGTTTAATTTTAACGATTTTAATCAGAGTAAATGTATAAACATATACACATACACACATATAATTATACACATATCTATATACACATGCATACACAAATATACTTGGGTCTAGGTCTTTCTAAATATCGTTTTAGGGTTTTAACACCTATATAACATATATACACACATACACATACACATATAATCCATATATACATGTATATACACATGCATACAGAAATATACATATTTTAAGTCTAGATCTTTAAGATTAGGGTTTTAGGGTTTAGGCATACATATAACTCAATTAAATTTATATAAAGAGAAAATATGGAAAAAAATTAAGGAGAAAATCTCTCTCTCTCTCTCTCTCTCTCTCTCTCTCTCTATATATATATATATATATATATATATATATATATATATATATATATATATATATATATATATATATGTGTGTGTGTGTGTGTGTGTGTATATATATAATAGGATAATTATATAGATAAATAAATATAAAAAGAACTGGTGTTTTAAATAATCTAATTAAATATATAAAAATAGGATAAACATATAGATAAATAAATATGAAAATAAATAGTGTTTTAAATAAATAAATTAAATATATATGATTAAATATATAAAAATAGGTTTAATTTTGAGGATTTTAATCAGAGTAAATATATATACACATACATATACACACATATACTTATACACATATCTATATACACATACACATATATATACACATGCATACACATATATACATGTATTAGGTCTAGGTCTTTTTGATTAGGGTTTTAGGGTTTTAACACGTACATAACATATATACACACATACACATACACATATAATACATATATACATGTATATACACATGCATATAGAAATATACATATTTTAGGTCTAGATCTTTAAGATTAGGGTTTTAGGGTTTAGGCATACATATAACTCAATTAAATTTATATAAAGAGAAAATATAGAAAAAAATTAAGGAAAAAATCTGAATATATATATATATATATATATATATATATATATATATATATAATAGGAGAATTATATAGATAAATAAATATAAAAAGAACTAGTGTTTTTAATAATTTAATTAAATATATATAATTAAATATATAAAAATAGACATACATATAATACATATATATAACACATATATAAAAATAGTGTTTTAATTATATAAGCAATAGACATATATATAATACATATATATAATACATATAACACATATACACATATATAGGTCTTTAGTATTAGGGTTTTGGGATTAGGGTTTTAGGTTTCTTTAGGTGTTTAAGTATTTTGGTTTTAGTATTTCAGGTTTAAGTCTTTAGGAGTATGATTTTTAGGTTTAATAAAAAAATCAAATGTTCTAAAATGTGCATATTGTATCAGACGGCTAGTTTGGATCCGGAGGAGAGAATGGCATGTCATTGCACTCAGTGCAAGTATAAAATTTATCGGAAACGATGGATTTGTATTGCACATGTTAGAGAGTATGGATCCTTTGATAAAACTCGACTAGAAAACCTATGTTACCATTCGCATGGGCCCCTAGGTGAGCAGATGGACCCAAACAACATTGCATTGGTAACCTCTCGTGGACAAAAGAGAACAAAAAAGGAGTTAGACGTACAAGCAAGTACTAATAGCATTACACGGAATGAACATATGGAACAGATTCTTGAAGCATTTTATGAGATGGACCAAGATCATGATGGTGGAGAAGATGTCGAGAGTTTCATGGACATAACAGAATTACCACGATCAGAATTCGATGAAGAATATGAAAACATGCGGAGACTAGCTCGTTTACCACTTTACAATGGAGCAAAGATATTTGTACTACGTGCATCACTCGCGATGCTCAATCTGCAATCCATTTATGGATGGTTAGATAGTAGTGTCATTGAATTGTTTAGGTAAGTGGGTTTGAAATAAACTTTCATTGTTGTATCAAAATAACTTTATTTACTAATACCATTTTAATTGCTTATTACAGGCTTCTTAAAGATCAATTTTTGTCAGAGGGCCGATGGACAGCCTCTTGTGAGTTTAGAGTGGATTCCGCACACCGCACGTGAAGTTATGTCCCATCCATGATCCGAGGCTCGTGATGCTTTCAGAGCAAGCTTACCAAAGCTTGTATGGTTAGATGCTGAGGAGTGGGATATGATTTGTGAAGAGCAGTAGCACACCCTTGACCGATATCGCTAGTAGCGAGATGCCGTAGCCACACGTTTAGATACAGTTGGACTGTCACATTTGGGCAGCGATGGATATGACACAATGCGTCACGAGTTTGTAAGTACCATTTGATTTATTGAATTTGTTTGTGTTAAGCTTCTCATGTATGTTCCTCTAATGTTTTGTATATTTGTTGCAGGAGCTAGCAATGGATCGTCCTCCAACATGAATGGAGGAGGCTTATGGATATCGTAATGGATTGATTGCACTATTGGAGGACTTGGAGGGACGCAGTGCAGTCGTTTCATGGGAGCATTTGTGATGAGGTGATGAATTCATAAACTTGGTTTTTACTTGTTGTTTGTAAATTTTATGTGATTTCATTAATGTTCTTTGTTGCAGGACTGTTGATATGTGTTTTTTTTTATTTTATCTCATTTCATTAATTTTCTTTGTTGCAGGACTGTTGATATGGTTGCATGTGTATGGTAGTGGCACACCAAAATTTTGTATTTGATTTTTATATGGCAATGCAATGCTTTGCCACATTTCTTAAAAGTGTCATATATGACAGTGGTTTGCCGCACTGTTGTACATGCTTCATTTATGAAATATATAACTCTTTTCGTACATGGTTCATGATTCATTCTAATTATCTCTTTTGTGTCCAATAATATTCTATTTTATGAAATCATATTTCGGTTGACATTAGAATACACATCACATGTACTCGGTTTTTTTTGTGCAGAGTGTATTGTCTTTTGTTCAGCAACATCATGGTAATGTTGTTGTGGCAAAAGACAACACAGTCTGCCCAAAAAAAATTTTGCACATATGGTCATCTGTATAAGCGATGGTACTCCCAGTAATATCATCGAAATAAGCGTCGGTACACCTAGGGGGGTCCGGTATACGCGACGATACACCCAGTAGAGGCGTCCGTATGGGCGTCGGTAATATCGATGTTTATACTGATGCCTATACCGATGCTCATACCGATACCGATGCTCATACCGACACTTTAATATCAACGTGCATACTGATACCTACACCGACATCGGGGCAAAAATACGCACGTTCATTTCCCTCGGTAAAAACCTCAGTATACGGTCGATCTGTTGTAGTGATAACTTCCTTCTTTAACTGAAATCTTCTCTTTGCCTTTGACTTTGCTTTCTTCAAAGGTGGTCTCTCTTTCCCTAAGCCTTCCACTCCATGGTGAGGGTGTCCTTGTGTTGCATGAGTTGCTTGGACCACTTAAATCCATGCTTTCTTGAACTCTATCATCATTCTTCATATCTGTCTCACCTATGTCTTCAACCTGCAATGGACTCGTGCATGCATACCAAGGCTTCAACTCATCAAAGACAACATCCCTACTGACCTTCAGCTCCTTGGTGATGGGATTATAGCATTTATACCCCTTTTGTTCCATAGAATATCCCAAAAAAATACACCTTTCAGATTTGGCATCTAACTTTGACCTCAACTCTTGAGGTACATGTACATAGCATATACAACCAAAGATTCTAAGATGTGAAATGCAAGGTTTTCTTCCACTCCATGCTTCCTCAGGGGTTGGATGATGTATACCTGATGTAGGACATCTATTCATGATGTATGTGGTTGTATATGTAGCCTCTCCCCAATAACAATGCGGCATATTCATTTCGTTCAGCATACACCTTGCTACCTCTTCTATGTGTCTGTTCTTTCTCTCTGCTACCCCATCTTGTTGAGGGGTATAACTACATGTAAATTGTCTTTTGATGCCATTGACCTGCAAAAATTCAGAAAATTCATGGGAGAAGTACTCTCCCCCTCCATCGGATCTCAAAGTTTTGATAAACTTGTCGACTCCTTCTCCACATGTGCTTTGAATTTCTTGAAGTAGTGAAACACATATGATTTGTTTCTAATGCAATACAACCATACTTTTCTTGAAAAGTCATCAATGAAGGTTACAAAATACCTATTTCGAGCATTCACCCTTACAATGAAGGTGTGGCTGATTTATGCCCATTGTGAATATTCTCCCTTGCTTTTTCCTTTTGCTATGAGCTTGAAGCCTGCCCTTGGATCCTCAACAATACATCCTCTTTCATTGAACCTAACTTGATAGCCTTTTTCTACCATTTGGCCTACCAAAATCAGGTTTTTGGTAATATTAGGGGCATGTAATACCTCTAATAAGCACTTTTCTCTTTGATTTCCTTCCAAACTGATATCTCCCACATGTTGAATGGTATGCTCTGAGTTATCACCTGTTTCCACATGCCCTTGATGCTTTGGAACCTGCAAATTACTAAAATGATCCTTTCGAGATGACATATGATTGCTTCATCCACTATCTACATACCATACATCTTCACTAGCTTGAGTTGTTTCTTCACCGTACCTCATGGCAAGTAAATAATCATTCCCTTGGTTGGATGATGTGTTTGCATAATTACCTTACCCTCTATAATTGTTGTTATTGCTTTGATTCCCTTGTCTTTGAGCTCTATGATAGCATTCATTTGCAAAATGACTAGGCTTACCACATACAAAGCATCCATTTGAAGTGGGTTGTCCTCTTCCACCAAATCTTGCACCTTTTCCTCTATTTGTGGCTCTTCCATCGCTTGGACCTGCATTTTCTTGTTTTCCTTGACCTCGTTGGTTGCTTTGATATCTTCCTCTTCCTCTTGTAGCACCTCGTTTGTGTCTTCCTCTTCCTCTACCTGCATACAACAATTGCCCTTGGCTATCCTTGGCATTATGACAACCAAGGTTCATCTTCTCTCTCACCATGAGAGTGATTAGTTGATCAAAATTAGGAAGAGATTCCCTTACATACACTGAAGTTGTGAAAGCCCTCCATTTTTCATCATCCCTAAGTCCATTTAGGGTGTGGGTGACAAGATTGTCATCATCTAGGGCACAACTGATTGACCCTAGTGCATCTGCAAGCTCTTCAACCTTTAATATGTAATCATTAGCACCTTGAGAGGGGCTTTTCCTAAGATTATTTAGCTCATTCTTGAGCTGAACTTTTCTAGATTTTGTGGAGGTTGAGTACAATCTCTCCAAGCAATCCCACACCTTCTTCGATGTATCCAAATCTTGATTATGCCCTACCATAGAGTTGCTAATATGCTGAGATAAAATGAAAATGAACTTTTTTCCCTTTCATCCCACTCTCTTACTACTCTTCTTTGGTCATTGGTTGGATTTACCTCATCTATGTAAGGTTTTGGCTCTCCACCACTCACAAGTCCCCACAAACCTTTCCCCATCAAAAAATTGCTTATTCTAAATCGCCATGGTTGGTAGTTTCCTTTTTTGAGCTTCTCAATTTGAGCATTGAAATCAACCATGGTGCCTCCTAGCTCTTTTGAATCTCCCCCTTGATGTAATGAAGTTGAAAAAGATGGCTTTTACCTCAAAAAATAGAGCTACTCCTCTTGATGAAGCTTCGTCTTTGATTTGATGATGTATTTGCTTCCCCTTGTTGACGTGCCCGTTCTTTGCTTCCTTCCTTCAAACTTTGATGAAGTCTTTACTTCACTTCAGTAGCTCCTTCTTCTCTCTCTGATACTCTACTTATAGCTCTGATACCACTGTTGGAGGATAAACACTCCTATGTGCACAACAATATCAAATGAACCCTCCTAGGTTCCTGAAATTTTTCTGACATAGGTTGTGTAGTTCTCTCAGTACATGCAGAGAATGAATATGAAACTTTGCACGCTTAAACTAGACTTAAAGGGATTTCAAATGAGAGTAAAATGACTCCATTTGGATACTGGATGGTGCCTCAACCAGCTGCAACAAAACAGATAACTTGATCTCTTCATAGAGTACTAGCTAACTACACAGACACTATTCTGGACATTTCTCTCCACATGTACATGCAGTGAACCCGAGACTTATGTCACTTAAAGTAGAAATTATAAGCTTTCCAACAAGACAAAAATCATTGAAAATAGATCTCTGATGAAAGAGAAACATCAATTACAAGACTGGGGGGTCTACCAAAATCATCTAGATAGATAGAGTGTGTAAAAGTGAAATTTTTGCAAAATATGCAGAGAATAGCTAGTAGGGGGTATGCTTAAGCAAGAGGGCAGCTTGCGCATATATTTACACGACTCTAAGTCATCATACAACTCATTAGAGGTTTTAAAGACCACATACTAACCTCTTTAACCAATCAAAGGCATATACATGTCAAAAGTGAGGTCCAATCACATCAAGAGGTGAGCTAAATCTTCTCTAATCAACTTCTTTCCATTATGGGCATGATTTGATGCCTCCAACTCATGGAAATCAGCCTTCTTTGATTGTGGATGAGGTGGAAGGTTCAATTTGGGGCATGTTCCCACACTCTTGAGCTTGAAAAACTTTCAACATTTGAGATATAGTTGTTCCCATTTTATTAATTTTAAGACAAAGACCACTCTTTTGAAAAGCACTCTTTTTAGATTCCCTCTTTAGATTACAATATGAAAGTATAACAAGTCTATGTACTCTCTAGGAGTTCTTTGAGTTTTGCAACATAAGAACAATCTCAAGGTAGTTGGAAACATAACTAGCTAGAGGTTTATCTCTTTGAAAGATATTATCTCGTTCTTTTGAGTTTCTTTCATCTTCACTTTATGGTAAAAAATCTTTCTTTTGAAGAGTTATTGGACCTAGCTCCAAGTGCTAGGATCTTGGTTTGACTCCACTAATCTCATCTAGGATTTGTACACTTTAGGACCTAGGGACAAACTAGCTTGTAAGAATTGGCAAAAGTCAAGTTTATTTTGGAGGTCATGTAAGTCTTACCACTTCTATAAGAAGCTAAGGACTCTATCCTTATTCTGATCATGTTCCACTCCCTGAGAACAAGCACTACAAACATCTTTGTAAAAAGAGTCTTTTGTTGCACTACAAGCTAATTTCTCATAGCAAAAGGATTAGGATTATCAAAAAGAGGAGTGGCACAACAAATTGAACTCTGCAACCATTTGGTAAGCAGAAAAGAAGTTGTGGAGAGTTCAAGCACTATACGTTCACCTTGAACTTTGAAGGTTGGAGATGCACTTTGAATTGAATCAACCATTCTTGACTAATTGGATTCAAAGTTTTCCCCCATTCCATATCTTGAAGTAAGCCAAAGATCATTCTCATATGATCTTAGATTTTAGCCATGGAGGTCCGCATTTTGGTCAACTCCTCTTGACCTAGTTACTCTAGACATTGAGTCCTCCATGTTAACCTATCTAATTAACTTTGGAATTCAAAAGAAAGTGGGGTGAATTATCTTTGCAATCAAAAGAGAGTAAAATGAAGCTTGTCAGAGAGATTAACTCAAGGATGGTTTGATAGAAGCTTAATAAAAGTCCATCCTAACTTAGATTTCTCAAGAAATGGATGTTTAGACCTCCAAAAGCTCTTAGATATGCTAAAGGTGTAGAGAAATAGAACATCTCTCAATTGGGAAAGAAAGAAGAAAGGGTGAAACTTCACGATCTCATAGGTGAGTGAGGATATGATGTGCTTCAATCCTAGAGAGGTTGATAGAGCAACCAAAAATTACCATGAAAAGAACATGAAGAAGAGCATAGTTTAAACTAATAAGAGGAAGAAGATAATTCTTAGAGCACTAATTGTGGGGCTATCTGGCTCTCCATGGGTAGTTATTGTCACATGCCTTGCTTCTAGTGTGGATAGATCCTTGTTGGGGTTCTCTTCTATGACGGGACCTCTTTCAAAGAGGGGTTCCCACCCGATGAGTGAATATCTAACAAGCTATCTTTCTATTGAGAGAAAGAAAACAAGTTCATGAATGCTATTTGAATGGTGCCATCTATTCTAATAACTCTAAATGCTCTAATGTCAATGTAAAGAAGCATGATATTATGACCACCATTGTGCAAATGAGATGTATCTACTCCCAACCAAGTACCTCTATTTATAGTTCCCTCCCATGGAGGAAGGAAGATACCAATCATCCAAATGTCAGCCATGTAACTTCATGTGCCCCAACTTCCTAGTAAACTAGAATAACAAACTTCTAAAAGTTTGTGATTGGACTTGAGTGAATTACTTTACTTCCCCTCCTCATTTCAAAACTTGAACTCAAGACCTCCCATTGGAGGTTCAAACAATTTAACCACTAGGACACACCACATATCTAGTTTTTAACAGCACAAAAAATGTATTGTTCCATCCATCTTTCTGAATTTTAACCCTCAGCAAACTGATAAAAAAAAATTTACTTTATAACATGAAACATCCATGAACATGATAATTTTTTATAAGACATGTCCAGTAAAATCTCATGAATAGTCTTTCCAAACTCTCAAGGGTCTTTTGCCCAATCTTCCTTGTATCGAATGATATACTTTTATCCAATCAAGTCTTTTTGAATGAGATGTCGAAGAAAACAATGGATTCGCTAATACACTCAAAAAACATATAATATCTAGAAAAGAGAAGACTCAGAGGTATTATTTGACTTTTGAAACATATTTCACACTTGGTGCATCTCAAGGAAGATTTATTTGAAGAAAGAATTTTTTTTAAAGGAGAAGAGAGTAGAAAGAATGAATTAACTAAGATTTTCTTACATGCCTTCTATATTACACGAGAGATGAATTCACATTTACATATGTTGCATTTATCCGATCTATTAATAAAAAAATACTAGTAAATTCACTTTATTCAAACATTCATTTTTTAGTATAGTTGTTTTTCTAATAAAAAATAATTTCAGTTGAAAGTGATTTTGACTCAAAAACGTTTCCATCAAAAAGGGATTTCAATCAAAAAGTCGTACACAAAAAATATATAACCTACCATTTTATCAAAAAGCTCATTTGAACTTTTTTTTATAGAAAGATAGAGCCTTGTAAAAAAGTAGAGAGCAAAAGAGTAGAGAGCACTATCTTGAGACCTACTTTCGCAAAGCATTCAAGTATTTCTTTAGGTTTTTATTTATTATCGTTTTATTTCATTGTGTATGTTCTGTATCATACAGGTTATAATATGTATATGTGTCTCTTACATATGTGTGATTTATAATTGTGTAATTGTTATGTATCTTATTTCAAATAATAATAAGTATACAGGTCATGACTTACAAAAGCATTTCTTACTTGTATACTTTTACAAACTAAATTTAGAAAAGAATTAACTATTTTGATTGCATGACTCATACCATCAATTTTGACTTTCATAACAATAAAAAACATATAGAAATTAAATCTATTGAGATTCTTTGAATTCTCATGTCAATTGATGGAGAGTGTTAATCTCCAAAAGAACAACCTACTCTTGTAATTAGAGCACCTCTATATCAAGAGTAAGTCAAAACCTTTACCAATTTGCAGGATCAACATTCAATTATAAGGATTCTGGAAAATCTGTGAAAAAGATGATTCTACAGAAAGTCTGCTGCACATATCTTTCTCATTGACTTATCAAATGTGTAAAGTTTTTTATAAAACTTTACACAAGGTGTCGGCTAAAGATTGCGCACCTCCTCCAAGTCGAATCACTCCAAAAGATTCAGTAGATTTTGAGAAATCAACTTGACAAGTCACCTATGTCTAAAACTGTACTTCTAAGAAGTCAATTTAGACACCTATAACTTCTAAGACATGGTTATTCAAGAATAGAACCCATTTAAGAAAATGCTTTTAGCTACAAGTAGCTTACCTTCCAACTTAAAGATTGAATGCTTGCTTGCTCAAAACTTTAAACTGTGGAAGGAGAACTGATCAAATCATTGGCTTCGAATTTTGCGCCTATTTCAGGAACTAGTGACACTTCTTCATATACGAATGTTCCTACACATAATTCTCTCAACCTGATCACAATTCGAAGCTGAAAATTTGTACAGAGATCAATCACCTATAGACTTAGACTTGTACAAAAGAATTTCACAAAAGATCTAGCACAGAAGGAGAAAACTCAGAAACATCGGGCGCAAATTTCTTTCATTTCTGGAGGAGTTTACAACTGAATGATGAGAGAGAGTTCAACTAACTTCTAAAATGTCTAATAACTCTTACAACTCTTGATTACTGTATTCTCATGCTCTCTCATACTTTCCTCGACATTTTCCATGGTATTTATGAGCAAATATTTACAAACTTATGACTATTCAAAAGTATAAGTGACCTATATCTGAACTAATGTTCATATGTGTACATATCTTTCAATTCCTGAATGTAAACTTCTTCTATGCTTCAAAACTTGATCTTGTCTTCATTCTTTAACTTCAAAAACTTCAATTGTTGATTGTTCTGCACCAACAGCTCCCCCTCAATCATCAATTAAGGTTTTCTCTATTTTCTTTATACTTGCCATGTCTTTGAATCTCTGTAGCTTTGGTCCATCCAAGCTTTTGGTAAGCATATCAGCTATCTGATCTTTAGTTGAAGTATGTATGACTTCAATCTCTTTGTCCATCACCTTCTCTCTTAGAAAGTGATACTGAATCTCAATGTGTTTGGTTCTGGCATGAAAAACAGGATTAGCAGCTACATACAATGAACTCATGTTATCTCCATGAATAGTAGGAGTACTCTGAATGATATCAAAACTCTTCATCAGAGTCTTAAGCCATATCACTTCCTTTGCAGCTTCAACCATGCCTTTGTACTCAGCTTCTGTAGATGACAAGGCAATTGTGTGTTGCTTCTTTGAACACCAAGAGATTAACTTATCTCCCACATAACACATGTATCCATAAGTTGACCTTCTATCATCTGGATTACCTGCCCAATCTGCATCACTATAAATCTTGATATTTGTATCTGATGTAAAACCATAATACAAACCTTCTTTGAGTGTACCCTTAATGTACCTCAATACTCTTTGACCTGCAATCCAATGTTCTTTCCTAGGACAATGCATGAATTGAGACAAAACCCCAACTGCATATGATAAATCAGGCCTAGTTAATGTAGCATAGATAAGACTACCAACCAAACTCTGATATAGCTTCATATCCTTGAATTCTTCTCCACCATATCTGCTCGATTTTTTATTCACCTCCATTGGTGTAGGTGCTACCCTGCAATCATTCATTTTAAACTTGATTAACAAGTTCTTCAAATACCTTTCTTGAGTCACATACACTCCATGTTGAGTGTATGAAATCTCCATGCCCAAGAAATATGACAAATCTCCCAAATCACTGATTTTGAATTCTTTCTCCATTTGCTTCTTTAGGCTTTGAATGCCTTTCTCATCTGTACCTGTAAGAATTATATCATCAACATATATGCACATGTAAATGAACCCATCATCACTTGCTTTCAGAAGCAAGCTACTATCTGCTTTAGATACTTGAAATCCAAGTTCTTTCACAAACTTTACAAGTCTATAATTCCATGCCCTTGGGGCGTGCTTCAACCCATACAAAGCTCTCTTGAGCTTACACACATGATCTGGATTCCTTCCATCTCTGAATCCTTGAGGTTTCTCCATGAAAACATCATCTGAAATATAGCCATTCAAGAAAGCATTCTTCACATCTAATTGACATAATTTCCAACCTTTACATGCAGCAATAGCTATGAGTGTCCTGATGGTTGTCATCTTTGCCACAGGACTATAAGTTTCATCATAATCAATACCATATGTTTGAGCAAACCCTTTCACAACAAGTCTAGCTTTGTACCTAGACACATTTCCATCTGCAAATCTCTTTGTCTTGTAGACCCACTTGCATTCAATGATCTTCTGACTATTTGGTTTAGGAACCAAATCCCATGTCTGATTCTCCAATAATGCATCATATTCTTCTTGCATAGCTTTCTCCCAATTTTCCTTACCTTTTGCCTCTTCATATGTAGAAGGGTCTTCATCTGCCTTTATCATATAAGCATAATCTTTGGTAGCCAACAAAGAAGTATCATAGCTATACCTTGTAGGTTGCCACTTGTGTCTTGATGACCTTCTGAGTTCTCCACTCCTTGAGGTTTCTGGTTCTTCACACTCAGGATCAAATCTTGGCATTTCTTCAACTTCAACCTGCACTTCATTATTCTCTTGTTCATCAAATATCTGAACCTTTGATTTACCTTTCTTTTGACTCACAATTTCTTCATCATCTGTATTAATATTGATAGTACCTGCATACCAAGTACCTTGCTCATCAAATGTAACATCCTTAGATACAATGAATTGCTTTGTGGATGTACTCCACAATCTATAACCCATCTGCTTGTCATCATAACCAATGAACACATACTTTTTCAGCTTTAGGTTCCAATTTATGTCTTAATTGTGATGGCACATATGCATATGCCAAACATCCAAATATTTTGCAATGGTCTAATGTAGGTCTCTTACCCCACCAAGCCTCATATGGTGTCATACCCTGCAAGGCTTTACATGGCAACCTATTGACCAAATAAGTAGCTGTATTTATAGCCTTAGCCCACAAATAATTTGGGAAATTTTTCTCCTTCATCATGGATCTTGCAAACTCAACAAGAGTTCTATTCCTCCTTTCTGCTACACCATTTTGTTGAGGAGAGTACCTGCAAGTAATTTCTCTTTTTATACCTGCATTCCACAAGTAATCACTGAACTCATTAGAGAAATACTCTCCCCCTCCATCTAAACTTAGTCTCTTCAATTTATGACCTGTAATTCTTTCTGCATATGCATGATAGTGTTTAAATGTATTAAACACTTCTGACTTATCTTTGATCACATAGATAGTGATCCATCTAATAGCATCATCAACATAAATCACATAGTACCTTGAACCATTGATACTGAAATCCTTTGATGGTCCCCACACATCTATATGTACCAACTCAAGCTTCTCTGAATACATAAAACCATGCTTGGAGTAAGATTGCTTATGAGCCTTACCTAATTGACATGCCTCACATCTGTATGTCATATGTTGACCTGTAACATTAGGTAATCCAAGCACTGAACCATTGTGAATCATGTCTTTGATACCGCTTTCATTAAAGTGCCCAAGCCTCTTGTGCCAAAGATCTAACTCAGAGATCTTATGTCCTCCATAAGTGAACAAGGCATGACCAACATTACCTTGAATCTTCAAAGTGAACAACCTTCCTTCTTTTTTTCCTGAAACAATTTGTTTATATCCATTGCTAGGGTCCTCCACAAACACTCCTTCATTAGTGAATCTAACTTCATAACCTTTTTCAACAATTTGTCCTACACTTATCAGATTCTTAGGAATTGTAGGAACATAAAAGACCTTACTCAAGAGGGTGCTACCATCCTTGGCCTTCACTGATCCATTTGACTTCACATTGTGCTTTGTATTGTCACATGTTTGAACAACATGATTAGTTACTTTATTTTCCAAATCAGTCATCAATGCTATGTTGCCACTCAGGTGATTGCTACACCCTGAGTCAATGTAGAAGACTCTTTGATCCTCACTTTGCCTTTCACAAGTTGCATTCATTATCAATGTTGAATCCTCCTTCTGATCTAAAGCATAATTGTAGTAGGTATTATTGTATTGTTGACTTTGGAATCCTCTACCTGCATTTCTTCCAAAGTAACCCCTACTACCTCTACCTTGAAATTACCTCTTTGATTCCTGCCACCTTTTCCTCTTGAATTAAAGTTCTGATTATATCCACCATTACTCTGAGTATTATGCCAACAATCATTAGCTAAGTGATTTGTCTTACCACAAATCTAGCAAGCTTTGACTCCATCTTTGTTATTCCTACCTCTTCCTCTACCTTTGCCACCTCCTCTTCCTCTTAGGAAGTTGGCTTGACTAGTTGTGCCTTCATCTTCATTTACTTGTTGCTTCCCTTTGTTAATTTTCTTCTTATCCTTTGAGTACATTGCATGACCTGTACTCTTGTCACCTTCACCTTTGACATCCTGCTCAAAGGTTAACATATGTCCTAGCAACTGATTTAAGTCAGGAGTAAAATGATCAAGTGATAATTCAGTAGACAAAATGAATGGCTTCCATTTGTCATCACCTCTCAAACCTGTAAGGATTTGCCTTACCAATTTATCCTCCTCAATGTCTTCATCAACAACTCCTAATGCATCTGCAATGTCCTTCATTCTGGTTACATAATCTGAGATGGATTGAGAGGCCTTTTTCTTGAATGTGGTAAATTCTGCCCACAAGGATGCCTTCCTTGACTTTGTGGTGTTTTGGAAATGCTCCTCCAAAGCATTCCATATATCACTTGCACTTTCAAGACCTCTAATGTGAGGTAGCAAGTAGTCATTGAATGCCATATAGATAATGCTCCTAGCTTGAGCATCTCTCTTCATCCAATTCTTCAAATCTGATAATTCTTCCCTAGTTGGAACACTAGGATCTCTGAATTGAGGCTTTTCTTCTTCACCTGTAATATAACCTATCAAATCTTTGCTCATTAGATGTGCTTCCATCCTCATTGACCATGCTGGATAGTTCTCTCTATCCAATTTCTCTATCTGAAGAGAATATCCCATCCTTTCTTGTCCTGTGTATTGAATTCTTTAAAATTTATGAGTAACAGATGTACCTTTACTTCGAATAATACTCCTTCTGGCTTCCTTGGTGTCGTATGACCTCCTTCTCAAGCTTTCACCTTTTGAACCTTTAGATGTTGAATTCTTTGCACCTGCAGCAGTCGGGATCCTCCTTCCTTCAATTCTGATGCTTCCTGCTCTGATACCACTGATGGAAAGTGTTAATCTCCAAAAGAACAACCTACTCTTGTAATTAGAGCACCTCTATATCAAGAGTAAGTCAAAACCTTTACCAATTTGGAGGATTAACATTCAATTATAAGGATTCTGGAACATCTGTGAAAAAGATGATTCTACAGAAAGTCTGTTGCACATATCTTTCTCATTGACTTATCAAATGTGTAAAGTTTTTTATAAAACTTTGCACAAGGTGTCGCCTAAAGATTTTGCACCTCCTGCAAGTCGAATCACTCCAAAAGATTCAGTAGATTTTGAGAAATCAACTTGTCAAGTCACCTATGTCTAAAACTGTACTTCTGAGAAGTCGATTTAGACACCTATAACTTCTAAGACATGGTTCTTCAAGAATAGAACCCGTTCAAGCAAATGCTTTTAGCTACAAGTAGCTTACCTTCCAACTTAAAGATTGAATGCTTGCTTGCTCAAAACTTTAAACTGTGGAAGGAGAACTGATCAAATCATTGGCTTCGAATTTTGCGCCTGTTTCAGGAACTAGTGAACACTTCTTCACATACGAATGTTCCTACACATAATTCTCTCAACGTGATCACAATTGGAAGCTGAAAATTTGTACAGAGATCAATCACCTATAGACTTAGACTTGGACAAAAGCATTTCACAAAAAATCTAGCACAGAAGGAGAAAACTCAGAAACATCGGGCGCAAATTTCTTTCATTTCTGGAGGAGTTTACAACTGAATGATGAGAGAGAGTTCAACTAACTTCTAAAATGTATAATAACTCTCACAACTCTTGATTACTCTATTCTCATGCTCTCTCATACTTGCCCCGACATTTTCCATGGTATTTATAAGCAAATATTTACAAACTTATGACTATTCAAAAGTATAAGTGACCTATATCTGAACTAATGTACATATGTGTACATATCTTTCAATTCCTGAATGTAAACTTCTTCTATGCTTCAAAACTTGATCTTGTCTTCATTCTTTAACTTCCAAAACTTCAATTGTTGATTGCTCTGCACCAACATCAACTCCTACTCTCTCAGTATTATAAGAAGTGTATAAAAACTATTGTAATTGCATAATTCTTTGACTCTTAGTCTCACAATAGTTATATAGATTCACCTTAGGATAATCTAACAAAGTATAGAATGTAGAAAAAATTTTATAATTATATGATTTTTTTAATTTTATTTATACAATAATTATATACATACAACTTATAGTAACCATGCTAATATAAAAATTGTACATAAACTATTATGATTGTCTAGTTTTTTTACTCTTACGTTCACAATGTTACATAAGTTAATTTCAAGATTTTGTAATATTTTCACGTCTATCTATCTATCTAATTTATAGGATCCATCTCTCAATTTATATGCATATTTATATATTCGTACACTTATCTGCATATCCCACTATTTATCTATTTATTCATCTATTTGCCAATCCATTCATCCATCAATTTCCTACTTCCAACGATTTGTCAACATTTAAATCAGAGAGTTGACGGCTTACATGAGCAGTTTTCTACAAAAGTGCATGGTGAATTTTACGGGTATTTCGAGTATATTCAAGAGGAAGGCATATCTGATAATTATAATAATATTCTGATTCAGTATGTTGTACTTCCGCCAGTTTATTATACTGCTGCACATCTAAGTTATAAACTCGACACTAGTGCCCGCTATCCATATCAAATGATACGTGAGGATTTATTACTTCTTTTATTGAACTGTACGTGGCCTCAATAGAGCTACTAGCATTAAAGTTTAAGCTTTGTAATTGTAGGTCACGTAAAAAACTCTCACTGCTTCAGCTTTCAACAGTATGGAGCGATTGAGTGCGTATCCACGCGCATGCTTCAATGTCGACCTCATGTATTTTCGCTTCCGAAATTGCATGAGGATTGCTCTGATAGTTTTCGATATCCTTAACTCTGCTCGATCTCGACCTCTGACATCTCCCCGTTTCTGGAGTTGCATGAGGATTGCTTCGTCCTTTAATAGTTTTGAATATTTTAAGTTTGCATGTGAACTTATGTACATGGACATGCGCACGCATTTGTGTGGTGTATCTGTCCACTCCATCTCCTATGCTGATTTGAGAGGTCTGCACATATTAAATTAATATGCGTCTCTCCTTCGTGATCTACGAGATATACTCTACCCTGATTCATTTTAACGATACATTTGTGCGAACGAGATATTTTCCACGATCAAAGCGATACTACTGTTGTATATGTCACCTTGATCGTCAAGTGAGGCCGGCCCATTAATCAAGTCATTAAAATATACGTCAAACTCCGAGAAGGGATGATCGTAGTAGTGTGGGCAGAAACAATGTCGTGCGCAGTGATGGCAGGAGTATGAGATTTTTCAGCAAAAATGTTGATGTGAGTAAAAGTGTTACATTGCGGCACATATAGAATACCATGGTCTAATCAAAGAAAACCATTTAAATTTCGAAGTCGAATTACAATACAACAGATTTTAGGTATTATCGTGTATATCTGGAAAGATTTAGATGTTACACTTCATATGAATGATATGATGTACTTCATTTGCAACATCATGGGAATAATTTATATAGAAGTCCTTTCTATTGTAGCTCTTTTGTTTCTCCTTAGTGCCAATTGAATTTACTCATCGTACATCGTATTTATCGACAACGTCTTATTTTAAAGTTTCTTTTTAAGTTCGGCTACAGCTTACTCTCCCAAACTTAGTTTTAAAAAAATAACAATTGTACAAATAAACGGACCTTCCAGTTATGGGACTCCCGAATTCCACAAAGCATGAGTTGTTTAATCACTTGATTAAACTTATCAAGTTTTAGAATCACTAAAATCTAAAGCCTACTTTAAAACTGATGTTTAGAAATGGCGACTTTGACATAGGTGTTTTCTAACACAAATTCTTTTCAGAATACAACCCATTTTACAAAATGCTTTTAGCCCTAGCTTTCTTATCTCTCAACTTAGATTTCTAATGCGTAAACACAAAACTTTACACGTATCATTGAGAAGTAAGCGAATCATTGATTGACAAGATGCACAATTTTTTAGTCTTCACTTCAAGGAATTGACATGTGAATGTTCCTATGAATCACACACACAATGTAAGGGGTTAGGATACAAAGATTTCACAAAAACTTGCTTTACTATTGAGTTAGATCTGTTTACAAGAATTTCTGATCCATGTGATCATCTTGAGAGAAATATGAATTAGACTATCCTCTAAATCTACTGATTTCCCCTCGACACATCTATATTCACTATGGCAATGAACTATATCTTTCTAATGTCTTGATTGACTTATATATCCAATTTGTAATTGGATCATGCCTAATACATTGTTATTCACTTACTTTGTTGATTTCCTAACTTATTTCTAATTACTATGGTACGCTCATTAGGATCCTTGAAGTGAATATATGTACAAGCATATCTCAGTCTCTCTATTCATGACCATCTTCATTCTTCTTTATCTTTGTCTGTAACAAAACTTCTCTTTGTCTTTATCCATGTTCTTGCTTGACTTCATTAGTCTTCATAAGCATCAATTTATGATTTGTCTACACCAAGAGCTCACCCTCAATCACTAATTGTGATTATGCTCTTCTTCTTTATTCCGTCCATCTCTTTGAATCTCTATAACTTAGGTCCATCTAGACTCTTGATTAGCATATGTGTTACATGTTATTTTGTTGGAGTTTACATTACTTGAATCTCTGTATCAAGTACCCTTTTCCTCAGAAAATGATATTGACTCTCAATGTGTTTAGTTGCAGCATGAAAAACAAGGTTAGCTGCCAAATAAAGTGAACTCATATCATCACCATGTATAATTGGAACACCTTGCTCAAATCCAAGACTATTCATCAAAAACTTCTTCCATATGAATTCTTTTGCTACTTCTATCATGCATTTATACTCAGCTTCTATGGATGGAGAAGCAATTGTGTGTTGCTTCTTTGAATGCCGTGATACCAGCTTATCTCCAATGTAGTAGAAGTAGCCATGATTAGATCTTCTATCACATGTAGTACATGCCCAATTTGCATCACTAAACACTTTAAGTCTAGTGTGAGAAGTGGAATCATAGTACAAACCTTCATTAGAAGTTCGTTTAATATATCTTAGCACTCTTTGTGTTGCAATCCAATGAGCTTTCTTTGGCCAATGCATAAATTATTATAAAACACCAATCACATATGGAAAACTTGGTCTTATCAAAGGAGCATATATTAGAATACCTACCAACCTTTGATACATCTTCATGTCTTTGAATTCTTCACCTCCATACCTTCTTAGCCTCTGCTTCTCCAATGGGTTTGTTGAAGGTTTGCAATTTTCCATGTTGAACTTTAATAGAAGATTCTTCAACTACCTTTCTTGTGTAACATACACTCCATGTTGAGTGTAAATAATATCTATTCTTGAAAAACAACTTAAGTTTTCCAAGTCACTTATCTTAAATTCTTTTTCCATTTTCTTCTTGAGGTTTTTAGTATCATTATGCTAGAGAGAGACTCTCTACTAGAGATATCTATTTGCATTATGTGCCCGCATACAATAATGTTGCATACCTTTTCACAAAGGCTCTGCCTATGGAGAAGCTTGAAGATTTTTTAAAAACTTTGGGATTACTTTCCTTTCTTGATTGATTTCTTTACACATACTTTGGCACTTCCTTATACATGAGTGCAATTGTTCACTGCAGCATTCTTAGGGGGGATTTGTTGATATATTTTGCTAATGATGTGTCTGAACACACTAACGATTCTCAAGGCACTTTTTTCCCATGTTAGGAGGTTTTTCCTTCAGGTTGTATATTTGTTTATAACCCTAAGGAGTCACTTATCTTTGTATATTCACATGGTAATACATTATATATTGAGTTGTTATCCAAGCTTCTTCTCCTAACAAGATGGCTCACTTGGTAGGGGGCCACGTAGTAGTTTCCAAATTACACTTGAAACCAACTTAGGAAGAGAATAGAGGGTTTCAAAGTACACTCACAACTTGTATTTGTACATATGTGGATGGTGAATGTTGCTCCTACAATTTTGCAAGAATCTACAAGTCACCCACTTAACTTCATGGTAATATATGACTTAGGAAAGTGTTTGAAACTTCTTGCTAACTGAAATTCGTGTTATGAGGCCTCCAAATGATAGGTACACAAGCTTTGAGCTAAGGTTTAAGCCTCGATTTTTAATACTCCCCCTCAAGCCTTTAATTATTGATCCTTGATACTCACATACTATAGCTTGACCTACTTTGCAAGCACGTTCTCTTTAATGAAGTGGTAGTGTACTTCAATGTGCTTGGACATAATATTTTACTTATACACAACAAGTACTTAAAGTCTCCCAAATTAGAGATATCGAGTTCTTATACAAGCTTCTTCTTGATCTCTCTAATGCTTGCTTCATCATTCTCTTTAAGAATAAGATCTTTGACATAAATGAAACTACAACAAGATCACCTTCATTCTTCATGTTTCATATTTTTTAGCAATGACTATGTGCCTTATTACTTTAGGTAAGGTTTCTATATAGTTGGGAGTTATAAAGAAAATCTTTAGTTATTATAAGTGGCACGTCTCTAACTTATGTAATACCTTAGGAAAATCTTTATGGTCAATGAAACTATTGCTGTCTTTTTCAATTATTTATTATCCATCTTGGGTTGTTTGAACGCCGGATACACTTGATCCTCAATATATAGTTCTTCTAACATTCAAATATGGTTCGTTACTAAAACTCTAATATTATGAATGTTTTCTTAGGCTTATGTTCTTCTCAACTTAATGTTTAATGGTTGCAAAACTTAAATATAAATTTGACATCAGCCTACATAGGAAACCTAGACTCTTAAACGTATTTAGAAATAGGGGATCATCCTTGCTAGAAAAGGCATGGAAGATCCAGTTAGCACCTAGCTTTAAGGGAGAGGTTGTGAAAAGCAAGGAGACCAAGACCACCCTGGTGCTTCTTAAGAATGCAGGTTTCCCACTTCACATTCTGAATCTTTTTGTGAGTGGAGGAAGCTCCCAAAACAAAGTAACTAAAGAGCGACTTAAGTTCATTCAGTTGATAAGTAGGTAGGGGTTATCCAACAAGAGAGATAGAAGATAACCGAAGGGGCAACATAATGGTTGAAACGGATTCAGGTGCGATGGCCATAATGGTATCCTCTGCTTAACTCTCTCAAGAATCCAATTCCATGATTCTAGAGAGAAAGGAGATATTACATCCCATAGGGATATCAAGGAGCCTAAAGATGGAGTTACTAGGAATTTCTTAGAAGCCAAGTTAAGGTGTTCACTAGGGGCATGGGAATCAAAAGAATTAAAGTCCATTTTATTGTGATTAATTTCATGGGCATAATTCTCCATCACCATTTTAGAGAGAGCACCAAGAACCCAAATACCCTAGATCGTAGAGTCGGAAGCAAAGATCCATTGGAGGCTATTTGGTGCAATGGCAAACAAAAGAGGGACAAGCGATAACCTTGTCTCATAGACTTTTGAGGGGAAGAGATTCGGTGACCCCATTGACCCCACTTTTGGTGAGGCAGTTTGAAGTAAGCACCAACAAGTTAGGTTTTGAAGAATAAAACGCCATTCTATCCACTCATAGCTTTATCAAAATTGTTTTTCAAAAAAGAAACGGACTCTGCTTGAACAATGGCTTGTTCCATGCCTTCCCAAAGGGAATAACGTTCGGATGTAGCGAAAATTGATAAAAGTTTTTTGACGAGGACTAACCAAAGAGTCCATGTGAGGGTTGCGTCTCTCAACTAGGGCTTTGAAAAATTTTAGATAATTTGGAGGCGGATTATATGCCTCCAATTTGAGAGGAGGGTCGTGCGTTGCTTTTTATGAATAGCTTGATGACTCCACAATCAAAGACATGTCATAGTCTACCTCTGTGTATCACCATGTGCCACATAATTTCGAAAAGGGGAAAGGCGAGAAGCAAATTGCAGGAAAGAGGCATCAAGAGGGAGATTACTACAAGGTACTCACCTGAACAAAATGGGGTAGCTGAAAGAAGGAATAGACTTATTGTAGAGACAGCTAGGTCTATGCTAAATGAAAAGAAATTGCCAAATTATCTATGGGCAGAGAGTGTATCTACAGCCACATATTTAATTAACAGGTTGCCATCAAAGACACTTGATGGAATGACACCCTATGAGGCTTGGCATGGTAAGAGACCATCTCTGGATCATTGCAAAATCTTTGGTTGTGTTGCATATGTGCATATTCCCTCACAAGTAAGGGGAAAGCTAGACCCTAAAGCTGAAAAATGTATCTTCATTGGTTATGATTTGAATCAGAAAGGATACAGGTTCTATAACCCCTCAAACAAAGGCTTCAAGGTAAGCAGAGATGTCATCTTTGATGAAAATGATTCATGGTATGAAAATGAGTGCAGGAAAGTTAGTCTACCTTATGACATGGAAGAAGACTTTCCCAAACTTACCAGGAAAGAACCAATTCAGAAAGAGGACACAAGCTCAGATGATGAAGACACCATCAACATTGAAGAGTTCAAAGCTTGGAAATCCAAAGGAAAAATGAAGATGAAGCAACTAGAAGATAATCCAGAATCCTCAACTCAAGCTATGAGGAGATCTCAAAGAGAAAAGAAAAAACCTATTAGGTATGGGTATGATACTTCACTTGTAACCAAGCACTCTGTATATCTTGCAAAGGATCTCTTGAATGAAGAACCAGGTACATTTGAAGAAGCAATCACTAAACCAGAATGGAAGGAAGCAATGGATGAAGAAATGGAGGCTCTCAAGGAGAGTGATACTTGGGACTTGGTACCCAAGAAGGACTCCATGAAGGTGATAGGATCCAGATGGATCTACAAACTCAAGAGGAACTCAGATGGTACAATAAGCAGATATAAAGCTAGGTTGGTAGCCAAGGGTTTTGCACAAACCCAAGGCATTGATTATGAGGAGACATTTTCTCCTGTGGCCAAGATGCCAACTATCAGAATTATGGTGAGTGTAGCTGCATCCAAGAATTGGAACATGTACCAATTGGATGTGAAGAATGCATTCTTGAATGGATGGATATCTGAAGAAGTCTACATGTCACAACCACCTGGCTATGAAGATCCCAAGAAGGTAAATCATGTTTGTAAATTGAAGAAGGCTCTGTATGGATTGAAGCAGGCACCTAGAGCATGGAATTACAGATTGACAACCTATCTCCTAGATCAAGGATTTGTGATAAGTAAAGCAGATACTTCATTATTTATAAAAAGAAACAATTCAGAGGTAATATACTTGTGTGTCTATGTTGATGACATCATTATTATAGGAAATGATGTTCAGGGAATTAGACACATCAAAGGACAGATGATGAAGGAATTCAAGATCAATGATCTTGGATTATTGAAGTACTTCCTAGGACTTGAATTGGTCTATACAAATTCAGGTATCTTTATTACTCAGAAGAAGTACATTCAGGATATGGTCAAGAAGTTTAATTTGCAGGAAGCTAAAGTCTCAAACATTCCTATGGAGGTCAACCACAAACTCAGTGCACATGAAGGAGAAGAACTCAAGGATATTACAGGTTACCAAAGTTTGGTAGGTAGTCTAAATTATGCTACCTTAACCAGGATTGATATATCATATGGTGTTAGTGTACTTAGCCAATTTATGCACAAACCAAGAGTACCTCATTTGGAGGCAGCAAAGAAGATAGTAAAGTACCTAAAGGGAACACAAAATCATGGTTTGTACTTTCCCTATTCATCAGACATTGATATTAAGGTATATTCAGATGCAGATTGGGCAGGTTGCAAGGATGACAGGAGAAGCACATCTGGTTACATATGTTTTGCAGGTGATAAACCAATTTCTTGGTCATCCAAGAAACAACCCACAGTAGCTTTGTCATCTACTGAGGCAGAGTATAGAGGGCTAGCAAATGCCACTCAAGAAGCCATATGGTTGAAGCTGTTATATTCAGAATTGGGTCTATACACAAGACCACCAATCATCTTTGGTGATAACACAAGTTCTCTTCACCTAGCAGCTAATCCAATCCATCATGCTAGGACAAAACACATAGAGGTTCATTACCACTATGTGAGGGAGAAGTTACTAAGCAAAGATATTCAGTTGTCATATGTGTCTACTAATAAACAATGTGAAGATTTGCTTACTAAAGCTCTGGATGGAAGCAAGCTATGCAGATTTAAATCCATGATTGGATTGCAGGAAATAATTGAAGACTAAAGATGAAGACTTGAGCCAAAGTGTTTGGCTTGAGGGGGAGCTGTTGGTGTAATTCAAGCCTTAACACTTGGCTTGGATATCATCCTTGAAGACTCAACATAAAGCTTGGATCTTGGAAGCCTAGCTTGAGTTAATTCATGAGGATATCACTTGAAGAATGAACCATATGAACCTAGTCTTATTGTTCTTACCATTTATCTCATGTAAAAGTCTATATGACTTTAACCACTCTTGTAATCACACCTACTTGAGAAAGTCGTGGAAAATTGAAATTTGTAATGGAGATAATATCTCCCTAAGTTTAGTGGAGAGATTCTAGGGAGCTTCAATTTGAATTTCAAATTCAAATGACCAATCAACTCTTATAAAAGCTATGAAGAAAACTCGCGGGCTAGTCTCACTCATTTGCGCTCATCTCCCGAGGCATTCTACTTCTGTATCTGTGTGTGTGTTAGTGCTACATCTTAGCCTACACCACAATAACTCATTTAGCTATGCTTGGCATGCTAATGAGTTTGTACATCTACATTAATCAATAGATACATTCACACTTTTCAACTCTGGTTTCTCTGAGTCATCTACCTCAACTCTGTCAACTTCAACAAGGCATATCTCAAGATCTACTGAACCAAATTGGATGATTCAAAGCACATTGGAACAAGCTTAAAGCATACTATATGCCTACAAAATTTGAAGGTCATTGGAGCTACCATCTGGGAGAAATTGCGCTCGAAGTGATCTCTGGTATTTCACTGTACAGTTCCTAAAATATCGGGGGTGTCCATAAGTTTCCTAAATTGATTTCTCAGAGTGTAGTTTGTCATTTCCTTTCATTCCACTTGCAAATGAAAGCTTGTTAAGCTAAATGATTATGTCCAAAAGCAATTAGTTCAATTTTAAGTGTGCTGGTCACACTGAGCATAACTCTGAGCAGGTGTCAATACCAAAATAGCAAGTTTTTTCAGGATTTTGAAGTCACAAGTAGTCTGTCTTGATTTGATCATTACTCATAACATTTGCAAAGCACATATATGGTTTCTTGGTATCATTTGGAAGCTCAAGGAGTCCACTAAACATATCTGGAGTCAAAAGAGGGCAGGTGTGAAGCAGGTCTAGCAGCATCAACTTGATCTTCTGATTGTATCTAGCCATCACTTCCAACATTTATGACAACAAAAATCATAACTAACATATGCGCATATATATAAATATATATAACTATACATGTATGTACACGGAGTCTACTACGTCCTTTCGTTGGATCTCATCTGGCTTCTCTCGTCTTAATATCACTTGAAATATGGTTTAACTCGAAGCGCGTTAACCTTCACGGTAGCATATTCTTCTCCTAAATCTTGAATTTGCATGGAACCATTGGAGTTGAGTTCCACCACCTTAAACGGTCCTGCCCATCTTGTCTGTAACTTCCCCGGGAATTTATAATATTTACTATCATAGACTAGAACCAAATCCCCTTCTTGAATCGCATGGGTCTTGAGATTCTTATCATGCCTCTCTTTACGTCTCTTCTGAATAGCTTCCAAACTTTGTTGTGCGATAAGTCTCTTCTCTTCCAGCTTGATCAGTTGTATGTACCTTTCCTTTAATGACTCTTCCTCTCCCAACCTGGCTTCAATAGCCACTCTTAGTGTCGGAACTTCTTTTTCAATGGGAAAGATGGCTTCCTCGCCGTATACTAGGGAGAACGGAGTGCTCTTAGTCGTCACTCGGTAGGATGTTCGGAATGCCCACAAGGCTTCCAAAAGTCTCTCATCCCAATCTTTCCTATGCACAGCTACCGTCTTTGTCAGAATCTGTTCAAGAACTTTGTTGGTGACCTCCACTTGTCCATTTGCTCTCGGGTAATATGGAGTGCTTTTTCTATGTTTGATCTTATATGATTCCATTATTTCTTCGATCAGTTCGTTGACAAAATGGGTTCCTCTATCACTCACTATCTCCAACGGGCATCCGAATCGAGTGATAATTTGTTCGTACAAAAATTTAGCGACATCAACAGCTCGGTCAATCTTCAGAGCTTTCGCCTCTACCCACTTGGTAACATAGTCAGTACAGACCAAGATATACCTATTGGATCTTCGTCGTGAGGGAGGATCAATAGGCCCCACAAAATCAATTCCCCACTTCTCAAACGGCTTAAGAGCAAGCACCGGTGTGAGAGGAGCAGCATGTGCTAATGTGGGTTTTCCCATTCTTTGGCATCTGTCGCATTTCTTACAGTATGTATGAGAGTCCTTGAACAACGTTGGCCACCAATATCCGGCCAATAAAATCTTTCTTGCCGTCAGCTCACCAGCAAAATGTCCACCGCAAGGTTCGTCATGCAAAGCCCTCGACACTAGGTTTGCTTCTTCTTCCTCGAGACACCTCCGATAAATGCTCTCATGAACAAAATATCGATAGAGTTGCCCCCCAATGATGCTATGGTGCTTCGCCAATGCTAATAGTTTTTGCTTCTCTCTCTTGCTTGCTCCTGGCGGATATTTAGTAGTGCATAAGAAGTTCACCAAGTCGGCATACCAAGGTGTTTTAGCTTCAACCTGGAATAGATGCCCATCGGGAGCATCATCGGGCACACCAGAGATTGGCTCCTCATTAACAATTCGAGATAAATGGTCGG
The DNA here is from genome assembly GCA_020310875.1 of Ceratopteris richardii. Taxonomy (NCBI): domain Eukaryota; kingdom Viridiplantae; phylum Streptophyta; class Polypodiopsida; order Polypodiales; family Pteridaceae; genus Ceratopteris; species Ceratopteris richardii. Next base: position 48,920,188 of record CM035408.1, read on the forward strand.
CCAATATATGCGCTTTGCCTGGTCTGGTTACCACTGTGAACTGAAATTCTTGGAGGAGTAGCATCCACCTCATCAATCACCCTGATAGCTCGGGTTTGTTAATGATATACTTAAGGGCTTCATGATCCACATAAAACGTGAAATGCTTTCCCATCAAGTAATGCCGATACTTGCTCACCGCAAAGATCATCGAGAGGCATTCCTTCTCCGTAGTCGTATAGCTCCTCTCAGTGCTATTCAAATTGCGACTTGCGTAATAAATAGGGTGGTCCAACTTCTTTTCATCGGCTTGGCATAGTACTGCTCCAACCGCAGTATGAGAAGCGTCGGTATGTACATGGAATTCTCTCGTCCAGTCGGGTGCTACCAAAATCGGTGCATTTATCAATCTCTCTTTGATCGAGTCGAATGCAACTTGACACTCTCCAGTCCATTGGTACTGTTGGTCTTTCCTCAAAAGATTCATCAGTGGTGCCGCTATGGATGCAAAATTTAATATAAAACGTCGATAATAATTCGCATGGCCCAAGAATCCTCTGAGTTGCCGCAAGTTTTGTGGAGGTGGAAGTTGTCCAATTTTTTCCACTTTATCCTCGTCAATTGCAATCCCTTTTTCGAAAATAACATGTCCCAAAAGCAATCCTCTTCGTACTCCAAATGTGCACTTTTCAGGATTCAATGCGATGCCTTTTTCGATGCTTCTTCTTAAAATAGCTTCGATCCTCTCCATCATGTTTTCATCATCGCCTCTTATCGCATAGTCATCGAGAAATATCTCCATCCAATCCTGCAAGTAGTCTTGATATGCAGCTATCATTGCTCTCTGGAATGTGGCCGGTGCATTGCATAATCCAAATGGCATCACACGGTATGCGTACGTACCCCATTCTGTCGTGAAAGTAGTTTTTGATTGATCCTCTTCATGGATTTGGATCTGGTTGTACCCACTGAAACCATCCAAAAATGAGTACAATTTATGGCCAGCCACTCTGTCCAATATTTGATCAGTGAATGGCAAGGGAAAGTGATCCTTCTTCGTGCACTCGTTCAACTTTCGATAATCTATGCAAATACGGATTTTCTTATTTTTCTTCGGAACAACTACAATTGGTGATACCCACTCGCTGGATGCAATAGGATATATGAATCCTGCTTCCAATAATTTAGTCAATTCCAACTTGATCAATTCCGAGTCGACTGGATTCGTTCGCCTGAGTCGTTGGCATATTGGTCGGGTGCCTTCTTCCAAGTCTATATAATGTTGGCAGATTCGGGGATCAATTCCTCTCAAATCACTGTATGACCATGCAAAGGCCTTGCCGAAATTTTTGAGTGTCAACTTAATACAATCTCGTACCTCATCTGGTAGCTCTGATCCTATACTCAAGAACTTTTCTGGAAAAACTTCCCATCTTTCCAACTGAGCTTCTCGCGAATATTCCTTATTCTTCGATGACACTGTGATTGGAATGTGCTCTCCGATCACGCGTGCATGGTTGGCCAGTAAATCATTGTTTTGTTCTCTTTCGATTGAACCTAATTTCTTTAATTCAGCTTTTGCAATGGCTTCCGACACTTTAGACTTACTCTTCGCTTCTTTCTCCAACTCTCGACTTCTCTTAAGAATCTCTGCTTCTAGCATTCTAACTCTTTCTCTCAACTGTTGCACTTCCATCGTCGGAGCTAACTCTAGTTTCAGCTCTTCTCTTGAAGTTTCCTTCTCCAGGGATTGAGTAGCTTTGTTTTTACTTGCGTCTATACTCAACATGTAGCACTCAAATTCTCTTGTATGTGTCAACCATCCTAGCAACTCTTGATCGGAATCGTCGTTATAGATCAATGGATTTTGATATTCTCCCATCTTCATGTCTTGATTCTTAAAGAGCTGCAAGTTGAACCCGTCTTGAAGTAGATTCTTGTAGGTGTCCGTGTTCAAAGAAAACCTAGCTCGTGCAATCCCTTGCCTTGCTTTCTCCTTTTCTTTCCTTTCCATCTCATCCACTATTATTGCTTTCTTCTTGTTGCTCGAGGGTGTGGATACTTGTATTTGAATCCGATCAGACTTTGGCCCTATTGAAATAAAACCTGTGCGCCAGTCATGCACACATTCGGCTTGCACCAGCCATGGCCGTCCAAGTAGGATCGAGAAGGTAGCCTCTGAGGTCCTTGGTCTTACTATCAGATAATCAACTTTAGACTCTAAACCACCCACAACTGTGCTTACATTCTTCAAAAGGCCCGCAGGCTTTACTTGTGTTTGATCTGCCATTCTCAAAGACATCGGCGTCTCTTCCATGTGGTTGAGGCCCAAAGCTTTCATCATGAACTCGGTCATTAAGTTGACTGCGGCTCCACTATCTAACTGAGCACCAGGGACTGCATATCCTTTAATTTCGACTGTCACAGCTGGAGCATTTGAATCAATTTGCGTCGTAATACTTTGAATGATTCCTTGGACATCTTTATCTTGTCTATTTTTATCTCGAGCTTTCCTCGGCTTCTTAATATATTCGTTATAGAATTGTTTCCTATAAGCAGGTGAACATTTTAGCAATGTGCCAATGTCCAGCGTGACTTCCGTGTCAGCGAGCAACTTTACAATATCTACTTCTTCCGAACTTTGTCTTTCCTTTCTAATCTTAGGAGCTTTCAATCTTTCAGTGAATGGTGCTATGCCCGGCATAAACTCCTTGGTCACTGGTGGAAGAATCTCTATCTCTTCCCCATCCTCAAACTCTTGCTGCTCAGCAAATCCTCCAACTCGGTTTTCTACCTCTTCATGCTCAACGATCCTCTCTTGACTCCCTTCTTCACCTTCGCCTCTTGGATTCTTCTTCGAGTACTCTTGAGTCCTTGTGACTACTGCCACAGTTGGATCTTTGTGTGGTTTCTTGGCCTCGTAAGCATCCACAAAGTGCATTGACGAGCTAGAGCCTTCTTGAGGGTTCGATGTCTTGAACACTACTCCGATCGTAGGAACGTGCTCTTGAGCTCTCGATGTGGAATGCATCTGAGTATCAACATAGTTCGAGGACCCTACTGGTCCTTTTTCCTTGCCGGCGGCAGCTCTTCGTTTTGGACAATCTTCATCAAAGTGGCCCTCTCCACTACAATACCTACATAGTGGGGTATAATCAATTGGTTTCTTTTCGTTTGGACATCTAGATTGAGTATGGCCAAAGCCATGGCATCTCCAGCACTGGATTGGACCATCTCTTCTTTGATCACGCGCGGCTCCTCTTGGATAGTCTCCTCCTTGACCTTGAGCACCATATCCATATGTCGGTCTGTTTTCCCAACGACATGTTGGTGGGACACTTTGAGCGGGCAATCCCATATAAGGTCTCTCTCTTGTATCTCCCGATTTCATGGTTCTCTCTTCATAGGCTCTCTTGTTGTAACATCGGTCCTCTGTGTGATTTGTTCTTCCGCAAAAAGTGCAATGCATCCTAGGTGGTGATCTATCTATGAATACTCTCGAGACTGTAGGGCATTCTGAAGCCAAATGGCCGTAACCATGACACTTTCCACACCATGTATTTGATCGAAACACTTGATTCGGGTTTGTTGTGACATCTGGTTTTACTGTGTATGTCTCCTGAGTTATTGTGGCAGCTTTTATAGCTTGTGTGACCAACTCCAATATTCGTTCTTCGGTTAGCGCAGGCTTTGCCTCGCCTGGCGTGCTAGTGGCAGCTACAAAAGCTGGAGTCGTCAATGCGGGACTTCCGTGACCAGGATCTTTCATCGGTATGTTTCCTGGGCTTCCCATTGGCTCGTATAAGAGTTCCATCTTCCTTTGTTGGCATAATTGTACTTCCTCCCAAAGTCTCGCTTGTTCCTTAGCATCCATTAAAGTTGCAGGTCTTGTCAGGCTGATATGTTGCTGTGCCGTAGGATCTCTCAATCCCGAAATGAATCTTTGTTCAATGTCTCATCGTTCGGGGCATTCGCGCCCATCTTTCTTACCAACGTTTCCATTCTCTGAATGTAGTTATCGATGCTCTCATTGACTCCTTGTCGCAAGTAATCCATTTGTTGGGCCAATCTGTCTTGGAAGCCTTGTCGTCAAAACTTTGCCAAGAAGGCTTCCTTGAGCATTTGATAAGTTCCACGCTCTTGTGGTTTCAAATTCCCATACCAATTGGCTGCCTCATCACGGAGAATAGCCGGAAAAATTCTCAACCTTTGATCCGGGTCAACTACATCATTGGCCTCACAGGTAACCTCAAATAGTTGGATAAAACTATCCGGATCTTCGTCCCAAGTACCTGAGAACTTGGTGAAGTCCCCCAAGTGAACTGAAATCCGCTGAGCCATTTCGAACAGAGGTGTGATGTCGATATCACTTCGATCCCAGAAATTTAATGCACGTGGCCTCAAGATCCCTCCTTCAAACTTTCGCACTTGATTCGCGACCCTCCTACGGGAGTACACGTTTCTGGCTGGTTCCTTCGAGCCAATCAAGGTCCACTCACCTGGCGGTTCCCACCTTCTCCTTTCTCTTTCAAGGGCTCTTCTCTGAGCGCGTTCCTCTCTTTGAGTTTGTGTTGCTCCTGAGGATGAGCTCCCCTCGCTCATGTACTAGATCTTGGGGTCCGCAAGCTCGGCCAACCTGTGGCGCTAGGCGAACCTATGGCACTCTCTTATAGAGATGTGCCAAGCTTTTCCCGGCAAACGCACCAAAATGTTTAGTCCATAAGCCCAAGGAAAAAGCGATTATACGAGGCTTTATTTGATTCAAACCCCTCGGAATCGGTCCAATTGGATCACCTGGAGCCCACAATTATCTCGCAATGGATTCTTCCTATGTCTATGCACTGGCTCATAAATTCCCGGCAAACGCACCAAAATGTTAGGTCTCTTACCCCGAGGGAAAGTGCCTATGCTCAATGATATTTTGCCTAATTTTCTTACACTATGTCACTGTGTTTCACAAGTATCCTCAAATCTATCCACTTTGAAATTCCCGGCAAACGCACCAAAATGTTTGGCCTCTGAGTCCAGGGAAAAAGATGATTGTTGTCGACCACATCAATAGTCTTATTCAAAAGTACCCTCCATTGCCAACACCTAAATTCACCACGATGACCTCCTCGGCCAATACATCCCGATCCTTTTGACTTGATGTCACTTATTCTTCGAGAACCCTCAGACCGGTGAACCAGACTTCTGCTTTCTCCTTGTGTTTACCAATCAGATCAAGTGAGCTACCTTCAAATATCAGAGAGAAGGACTGATACTCTTTGTCTAGGCGGGTATACCTCTGAAATGTTACCTCTGCCCACAAGAAGTAACAAAAGACAGATATGACAGATTCAAACACGGAGAAACATCCTTTTCAAATGCAATGACCATCTCGCCCATGCTCCAAGGGCTCGGATGACAGTCATGAGAATATACTTGGTCTTTTCATCACCCTTCAGAAGGTCCTAAGAATATACTTGGGAAGTTCATCAAGCGTAGACCTCAAAGAATCGATATAAAATATTGGCATCTTCTTTCTCAGACAATTGCCTCGAATCACATCAGTTTTATATGATGTAATCAATCTCGTCATATGTTCCCTTCATCGTGAAAGAAGATTCCAGAACTAGACATCTACATATAATCTGGAATGTAGGCAACCCTGTAGAGAGCACTCAGCAAACAGCCCCACAGGAAGCCTCCAATCTCCACTGTTTTGAAGATTACCATTTGATAGATACATCGCCTCCCTTCTATGTAGCTGCACACATCAAGAAAAACAAACCCCCTTCTCTTCCTTTCCACAACTACTCAATCGTTTCTTGCAACTTGAATACCGCCCTCCTTTGCTCTATGCTATGTCTATAGCTGCTCCTGGAATTCGTCATGCCTCAATACACCCCAATAGAAACACAAGAATGCTCCCATCCCTTGCATTGCACTCCCCTCTAGTCATTCTCAGATGCCCTCATGTCTTCTCTGAAGCAGCTCTCTCCCTCCAACACTTTTTCAATGTCCTCGACCTTCCTCTGCAATCTTCCCAGATGACCCTCGTTCTTTTTCCTCTCGAATCCCCTCATGAAGCTTCTGTTAATCCCTCCCGATGCTACAAGGCCTTCAATGAGTGCACACTCCCTCTATCCCCAAGAGATTCGTCATCATATCACGATTTTTGAAGGAATAGAACTTCTCCAGTAATCGACCAACATATTCAGTGATAAGTTTGAGAATGATGAAATAGGTTGTTCACATCTAAAGTCCTAATGAAACAATTTAACTAGCAGAGCATATACAATACCTCCTTTCACAAAATGAGGGCAGGTGAGATGTCTCGACTCTATCCTCCAAGAAATGGAAAAAGATGTTTGCCTCTTTGAAACGTTCAGTGCAGACCTATATACTGCGAGCTCCTCTTGTATTGATGTGCTAGACAGTAGCTTTGCCATAGCTTTAATTCACGAGTTACCTTGGCATGAGCTTTCCCGATTATACAGGAACATCACACGTAGCGATCTCTGAGTAGCAGTCTAGTTCGTACCCACCTTAGAAAGTCATTTCTCTTTTCTGCTTCAAAGTGAGTGCGATAAATGTTGCCGATTAATCCTTACTGCGACTGTAAAGATCTCCATACAGCCGATTATTATAAGAAGAAGCCATAAGCTAATTCTGATTTCCCCTCCAGCACCACGCGGTCCTCCTGCTGCTTTTTTTCCTCCTCGATTTTTGGAACTCGAACCTCCTCCCCCGGTCTACTGAGAGCTCCTGTACCTCTAGAGACACCCAAGAAAGACCACCCAAAAAAACCTAGAGAGAGCCCCCCCTTATCTGTTCGTGGCCCTCTAAAAAACGAGAGGGAGAGAGCCAGACTAAAAAAACGAGAAGCCCTCTTTTTCCTTCTTTTCGTACCCACACTTCTTATCCTCTTTTATCTGTTTATCCATCGTGGCCCACACCCAAACAACGGATGGAAAGAACCAACAAAAGCCCGCCAGCAGCATGTCCTTCGTAGGAAACTTCCCCCCATCTTCTCCTTCACCTCCACATCAAGAGAACTCCCCCAACAAAAAAATAGAAAACCTCCTTGAATGAACAACTCATGCTATGCGGCCCTGATCACATTTCTCCATATCTCTGAATTTTTTCCGACGGTGGTCGAAGGTCAATTTCCGGAAATCGGTCAAACGATTGTAATTGATGGTTGATAAGAAAGCATTCCCCCTTGAAACAAAGCCGCTTCTGATTTCCTTTACACATCAGTATCTCTTATGCTCTTAGGAGGCTTGTCCATGCTCAATCCCTTTTCTCCACACCCCTGCAATCAATATCTCCACATGCTTCTCATCAATTATCAAATTCATTCTTCAATACCTGAAATCAAACAAATTTCCTGTCAAATAGAACCACATTAGTGCATAAAAATCAACCACTTTCGGAGCTAACACCAAGGGAGAAAAATCAGGTAGATTATTTACTTTTGAGCTAGAAGACACCAAAAACATTGCTTTATACAATTACAACGATCAAACACTTTCAGAATTAGAAATATGGCACAAGAGATTAGGTCACATAGGTGAAAGGACCTTAAAGCAAATTTGTAGGGACCAATGTGTGCTTGGGATACCTAATGTATCCAAGCAACACATGATTTACAAATGTGGTGCTTGTCAATTTGGTAAGTCTCACTAATTGCCCTACTCAAGGAAAGGTTTTATGCATGAAGACTACCTAGACTTGGTACACACAGATGTTTGGGGACCTAGCAAGGACCCTTCCATTTCAGGATCAAGGTACTATGTGTCTTTCATTGATGATTATAACAGATGGACTGTGTTATACTTTATGAAGCACAAGGATGAAGTGTTTAATTGTTTCAAAAGATATCTTGCACTAGTTGAAAATCAAACAGGAAGGAACTTGAAGAAGCTAAGGTCAGATGGAGGAGGTGAATACTTCTCAAATGATTTTGAGGACTTCTTGCAGGAAAGAGGCATCAAAAGGGAGATAACCACAAGGTACTCACCTGAACAAAATGGGGTAGCTGAAAGAAGGAATAGGCTTATTGTTGAAACAGCCAGGTCCATGCTTAATGAAAAGAAGTTGCCAAATTATCTTTGGGCAGAGAGTGTATCTACTGCCACCTATCTCATAAACAGATTGCCATCAAAGTCACTTGATGGAATGACACCTTATGAAGCTTGGCATGGTAAGAGACCATCATTGGATCATTGCAAAATTTTTGGTTGTGTAGCATATGTGCATATTCCCTCACAGGTAAGGGGAAAGCTAGACCCTAAAGCAGAAAAATGTATTTTCATTGGTTATGACCTAAATCAAAAAGGGTACAGATTCTACAACCCAACCAATAAAGGGTTCAAGGTAAGCAGAGATGTCATCTTTGATGAGAATGACTCATGGTATGAGAATGAATGCAGGAAGGTTAGTCTACCCTATGATTTGGAAGAGGAGTTCCCAAAACTCTCAAAGGAAGAACCAATCCAGAAGGAAGATTCAATTTCAGAAGATGATGACACAATCAATCTTGAAGAATTCAAGGCATGGAAGTCCAAAGGCAAGTTAAAGATAAAGAAGCTTGAGGATATACCAGAATCCTCAACTCAAGCAATGAGGAGATCTCAGAGAGAAAGTAAGAAGCCTATCAGATATGGGTATGATACATCTCTTGTAACTAAGCATTCAATTTATCTTGCAAAGGACTTGTTAAGTGAAGAACCAGGTTCATATGAAGAGGCAATCACCAAACCAGAATGGAAAGGAGCTATGGATGAAGAAATAGAAGCTCTCAAGGAGAGTGACACATGGGACTTGGTTCCCAAGAAGGACTCTATGAAGGTGATAGGATCCAAATGGATCTACAAACTAAAGAGGAACTCTGATGGTACAATCAACAGGTACAAAGCTAGGTTGGTAGCCAAGGGTTTTGCACAAACCCTAGGCATTGATTATGAGGAGACATTTTCTCTTGTGGCTAAGATGCCAACAATCAGAGTATTGGTGAGTGTAGCTGCATCCAAAAATTGGAACATGTACCAATTAGATGTCAAGAATGCTTTTTTGAATGGATGGATATCTGAAGAAGTCTACATGTCACAACCACCTGGTTATGAAGATCCCAAGAAGGTAAATTATGTTTGTAAATTGAAGAAGGCTCTATATGGATTGAAGCAGGCACCTAGAGCATGGAACTATAGGCTGACAACATACCTCCAAGACCAAGGGTTTACTATGAGCAAGGCAGATACTTCATTGTTTATCAAAAGGAGCAATTCAGAGGTAATCTATCTCTGTGTTTATGTTGATGACATCATCATTACAGGTAATGATGTCCAAGGAATCAGAAGTATCAAAAATCAGATGATGAAGGAGTTCAAGATCAATGATCTTGGATTATTGAAATACTTTCTAGGACTTGAGTTGGTTTATACCAATTCAGGTATATATATCACTCAGAAGAAGTATGTGAAGGACATGTTAAAGAAGTTTGGTTTGCAGGATGCTAAAGTCTCAAGTATTCCAATGGAGGTCAATCTAAAGCTAAGTGCTCATGAAGGGAATGAAGTCCAAGACATTACAGGATATCAAAGTATGGTAGGTAGTTTGAATTATGCTACCTTGACTAGAGTTGACATAGCATATGGAGTTAGTGTGCTAAGTCAATTCATGCACAAACCAAGAGTACCTCATCTTGAGGCTGCAAAGAAGATCTTGAAGTATCTAAAGGGAACTCAGAACCATGGTTTGTACTTTCCTTACACATCAGATATTGATATTAAAGTGTATTCAGATGCAGATTGGGCAGGATGCAAGGATGATAGGAGGAGCACATCAGGATACTTATCTTTTGCAGGTGATAAACGTATTTCTTGGTCAGCCAAGAAACAACCCACAGTGGCATTGTCATCCACTGAAGCAGAATATAGAGGGCTAGCCAATGCCACTCAAGAAGCTATTTGGTTAAAGCTTTTGTATACAGAACTAGGCCTATACACTAGGCCCCCAATTATCTTTGGAGACAACACAAGCTCTCTTCACCTTGCAGCTAATCCAATATATCATGCTAGGACAAAACACATAGAGGTTCATTACCACTATGTGAGAGAGAAGTTACTAAGCAAGGACATTCAGTTGACCTATGTGTCTACTAATATGCAATGTGCAGATTTACTCACTAAAGCTTTGGATGGAAACAAATTATGCAGATTCAAATCCATGATTGGATTGCAGGATGTAATTGAAGATTGAAGATGAAGACTTAAGCCAAAGTGTTTGGCTTGAGGGGGAGCTGTTGGTGCAAATCAAGCCTACACATTTGGCTTGGAATTCTTGAAGAAGATTTTCACATGAAGCAAATAGCGTAGGAACACTAGCTTATGAGTTATTACTTTTCTACCTCTTGTAAAAGTCTAAATGACTTGGCATTCTTATGTAATCACTTACCTAATAGATTCGTGGAATTAGATGGTATGAGTTGAGAGAATATCTCCCTACTTTTAGAGGAGTGATTATAGGGAGCCTTAGATTTGAATTTGAAATTCAAATCAACTTCCAACTCTTATAAAAGTGAGAAGAAAACTCGCGGGCTTAGTGACAGATCTCGAGCTTCATTTATGCTAATATTGAGTGTGTGAGAGTGCTACACCATAGCCCACACATCTCTACCTCATTAGGCAATGCTTGGCATGCCAATGAGTTTGTAAACTAATGTGAATCAATACATACATTTACATCTATCACTTTTGTGTACTCTGAGTTTCTACCTCCAAGTCTGTCAACTTCAAAGAGGCATATCTCAGTGCCTACTACACCAAATCAATTGATTCAAAGCTTTGTAGATCCAGCTCAAAGCCTACTACAAGCATACAAAGTTTGAAGCAGTTTGGTTCAGCCAATTTCGAGAAATCGCGGTCGAAGTGCTCACTGGTATTTGTCTGCATACTTCCTAAAAAGCTGGGGATGGTCATAATTTTGCTAAAGTGATTTCTCTGAGTATAGTTTATCATTTTATCTCATTCCACTTGAAAATGGTAGCTTACTAAGCTAATAGAATACCTCTAGAAGGAAGTTTGCCACATGTAAGTGTACTGGTCATACTGAGCATAACTCTGAGCAGGTGTCAATACCAAAATAGCAAGTTTTCTTGGATTTGTGAAGTATCAAGTAGTCTGTTTTGATTTGATCACTATACACATCATTTGCAAAGTACATATATGATCTCTTGGTATCATTTGGAAGCTAAGGGTGTCTACTAATCATATCTGGAGTCACTGAGGGCTGGTGCAAAGCAGGACTAGCAGCACCTACTCAATCTTCTGGAGGATCCATCCAAGAAGGTGTCGAGATGGACACAATAGAAATTCCACGATCAGAAGTTGATGAAGAATATGAAAACATGCGAAGATTAGCTTGTTTACCACTTTACAATGGAGCAAAGATATCTGTACTACGTGCTTCACTCGTGATGCTCAATCTGCAATCCATTTATGGATGATCAGATAGTAGTGTCACTGAATTGTTCCGGTAAGTGGAGAACAAATTGGCTTTCATTGTTGTATCACAATAACTTCATTTACTAATATCATTTTAATTGCTTATTGCAGGCTTCTTAAAGATCAATTTTTGCCAGAGGGCAATGACATGCCTCCAACACATGGAGATGCGAAAAAACTTTTACAGTCCATTGGAATGGATTATACTAAAATTCATGCTTGTCCGAATGATTGCATTCTCTTTCGGAATGAGTATGAGCATCTCCACGTATGTCCAAAGTGTGGAGCAAATAGATTTAGAGAAGACGTTGTAGGCGAAGCAATCCCGGCAAAGGTTCTTCGCCACTTTCCTATCATTCCACGAATTAAGAACATGTTTAGATGCAAATCTATAGCTGAGTTAATGTCATGGCATACAAAGAGCAGGTCTACAGATAATGTAATGCGAGTGCCTGCTGACTCTGATGCTTGGAAGCACATAGATAGTAAGTGGCCAGAGTTTGCTAGTGAGCCTCGGTCCATACGTATAGGCCTAGCTATGGATGGAGTGAATCCATTTGGATTACGTAGTTCTTCATGGAGCACATGGCCTGTATGTTTGGTAAATTATAATATCCCACCATGGTTGGCCACAAAGAAAGGTCATTTATTATTAGCTCTTATTGTACCAGGTAAGTATAAGGTAAAAAACATGGATGTATATCTTGCACCACATGCGAAAGAACTTCGCATTTTATGGGATGGGATTACTGTGCGT